>JAGKQL010000056.1:34544009-34561987 GCA_018398635.1 Cyprinodon brontotheroides
TAACGTTACCCCTGGCCTCCGCAGATGGGCTAACGTTACCCCTGGCCTCCGCAGATGGGCTAACGTTACCCCTGGCCTCCGCAGATGGGCTAACGTTACCCCTGGCCTCCGCAGATGGGCTAACGTTACCCCTGGCCTCCGCAGATGGGCTAACGTTACCCCTGGCCTCCGCAGATGGGCTAACGTTACCCCTGGCCTCCGCAGATGGGCTAACGTTACCCCTTGCCATCGCAGATGGGCTAACGTTAGCCCTGGCTGCTGTTACTGTAGAAGCTCCACTGGTTGCTGCGATCCTCTCAACTTAGTGAAGCTTTAAGTATAATTTTCTTGCCTCAAATTATCTTAAAATGTACTTTTATTGAATAACAACAACATTAAAGAGAACTTTTAACTTAATACTCTGAGCTCTGTGAGCTAACCTGGAAGGAAGCTGCTGCCGCAGTGCATGTTGGGACAGCTGTTGGTCTAGAACGCACAAGTACACATAGTGAGAAACGGCCATAGCTCTTGAAATGAGGGTTGTTAGCGGGAATTGTTGGCCTCCTAATGCTAAAGACATCTTAAATATATATTCCCAGGACAGAACCTGACAGACTGAATGCTTATTGATTTCATAACAAAGGACCTAAGTACGATTATTGTACAAAATCGAGGAGCAAACAGAGGACTTTAGTCTGGCAAAGTTTATCTTGATCCTGAAGTAACTTCTTGGAAACATTCAGCTATCATGAAGCCTCTCAGTTTGGTGCCTATAAAGCAAAGCTGTTCATCAAACAGAGTCTTAAACGTGGTTAAGTCTCTTTTCCTGGTAGATCCCAGGACTTTGCTGCTGGGCTTAATGTCCCTGGTAGGAACCGCGAAGACAAAAAGCTCTACGTTCAGACAAAGAGATTAAGATGCACATCAGAGCATGAGCTAAAGATCAAGTGTTAATGGCGTAAGTGAGAAACACTCCCCTGCAACCTTTCATATCCAAAGAGACATTTGGCCCCGGGTCCAACCAAGGAAAAGCTGTTTGGAGCTACAAAGTAGGCCTTTTTCAAAACATGCCATCTCTATTTTGTTATCTCGTATAGGAACCAAAGATTTATCTTTTAGTGTCGCTTGTAGCAGCGCTCACCTGTGCTGCTCTGGATGGTCCTGACAGTGGTGGCGGTGGTGCGGGGGGGTGAGGATGGAAGCAGCAGCAGTGGTCTTCCTCCTGGTCCTTCGTCCTCAGAGGTACATCCCTGGTCGATGGCCCTTACATAGCTGGGGCTCCGCATGCGGAAGCATCCAGGCATAGGCAGGGTGTCCATGGTCTCCAGACTGTCCATCCCTGCATCCATGGCCTGAGACTGCAGCTCACTGTAGACCTGCTCGCATACCTGCTCGATCTGCCCGTTCACCTCCACCTCACTCAGCTGGAGAGGAGACAGAGGAGAGGGACACGTGGTTAGGGGGGAGAAATCCACAGATTATTCACCAGAATAAGCTTTAGATAAACAGATAAGGAAGTGTTTCCATCACTCCCACCTTAAACTGGTGGAACTCAGAGGTTGAATCATTTCTTTGAGATAAAGTGTGTTTTATAAACTGCCTGGCCTAAAAAAAAAGTTGCCACCAAATAAAAAGGTCACCCACTCCAATACTTAGTTGGACCGCCTTTAGCTTTGATTACGGCACGCATTCGCTGTGGCATTGTTTCCCTAAGCTTCTGCAATGTCAAAAGATTTATTTCCATCCAGTGTTGCATTAATTTTCACCCAGATCTTGCATTGATGATGGTAGAGTCTGACTGCTGAGCAAAGCCCTCTCTAGCACATCCCAAAGATTCTCAATGGGGTTGAGGTCTGGACTCTGTGGTGGCCAATCCATGTGTGAAAATGATGAGTCATGCTCCCTGAACCAGTCTTTCACAATCTGAGCCCGATGAATCCTGCAGTGTCATCATGGAATATGCCCGTGCCATCAGGGAAGAAAAAGCCCATTGATGGAATAACCTGGTCATTCAGGATATTCAGGTAGTCAGCTGACCTCATTCTTTGAGCTCATCCTGTTGCTGAACCTAGACCTGAGCAACTGCAGCAACCCCAGATCATAACCCCGCCCCCACAGGCTTGTACAGTAGGCACTAGGCATGGTGGGTGCATCACTTCACCTGCCTCTCTTCTTACCCTGATTGGCCCATCACTCTGGAACAATCTGGACTCATCAGACCACATGACCTTCTTCCATTGCTCCACAGTCCAATCTTTATGCTCCCTGCAAATTGAAGCCTTTTTTTCACTGATTAGTGGTTTTCTTACGGCTACAGAGCTGTTCAGTCCCAATCCCTTGAGTTCCCTTCGCATTGTGCGTGTGGAAATGCTCTTACTGTCAGTATTAAACATAGCCCTGAGTGCTGCTGTTGTTTTTCTTCCATTTGATCTCACCGCACGTTTAAGTGATCGCCGATCACCATCATTCAGGATTTTTTTCCGGCCACATTTCTTCCTTGAAGATGATGGGTCCCCACTATCCTTCCAGTTTTTAATAATGCGTTGGACGGTTCTTAACCAACAGAGTATAAGTTTATACAAGTTAGTATTATAACGCAAGAAGCTTGAGAAAACTGTGTAAATGTTCTTCACTGGTTAAAAAAATAAAGAAGTTAAAAAACTGGGCTTTTCAGAGGACCATGACTCCCAGTTACAGGTTAAAACGTTTTCTTATTGAACAGACAGAATCCGACTGCAGAGCTTCTACAGATCTAGAGATGTTGTTTCTAGTTTCGGATGGAGTCACTGTAGGTCCATCAGCCTCCACCCTTAGAGCGCCCCCAGCAGCTTTCATCACAACATTACTCCCTTGATCAGTGGAGTGTGATGGTTGGGCTGCAAAGTGGTCTTTACTCAGATGTTACCAAATCCTGCAACAAACTGCTGAGCTGCTATTTTACTGAAGAATGAGAAAGGTGAGATTTATCTCAACAAAGCTACGTGCATCTTTCCTGAGCTGTGATGAAATGAAATCATCCAGTAATTAATGACACCACAAGTCAAAAAGTAATCAAGCATGTTGCTCCCCTCCAGCTTTATGTGCCACAGAGTGAAGGGACTGGATGGAGACGTACCTGACTGATGGTGCTCATGGCTCTCATGTAGCTTTCATTGCGTGAGCGATACTGAGGGGAGGACAGCAGGGATTTGGGGTCCAGGAGGGTTTTAGGGTCCAGAGTGTCCACGCTTCTGTTGATTGAAACCTCACTCACAGCCCGCAGGTAACTGTGACTCCTGATCTGCAGCTTGGGGGAGTGCTCTGTGGAGATCCTGCAAGAAGAAGAGCATCCGAGAAAACTTCCATGGCTTCGCAGTCTACATTAACAACCGACTCAACTTTTTGGTTTGCACTAAAGTTAATGTGGACTATTTATTCTACCTGTAACGATGAATGGCTTTGCTAAACACGATGCTGCAGAGGATCTCTGTTACATTCTAGAGGTTTCTAACAACGACAACGTCTACAATAATTACTGAAGGTTTTGGTTTGTTCATTCGAATAGAGAAAGAAAATCTGCTGCTCTAATCCCAGTGTTCAAAACACTAGATGACTGCCACACAGTCCTAAAGGAGGCAAAGCGCACCGCATTGGGAAAAGACCAGAAACAAGACCAACTTAAACTAGAATTGCTTCACTTCATACTACAAGACTGACTTTAGGGAGAAAGGTGTGGAGCTGTAAACTAGCCAGATTAAGACTGTTAGGAGAAAAAGACTGACAGACTGTAAACTAGAGATTAAGACTGTTAGGAGAAAGACTGACAGACTGTAAACTAGAGATTAAGACTGTTAGGAGAAAGACTGACAGACTGTAAACTAGAGATTAAGACTGTTAGGAGAAAGACTGACAGACTGTAAACTAGAGATTAAGACTGTAGAGATTAAGGTTAGGAGAAAGACTGACAGACTGTAAACTAGAGATTAAGACTGTTAGGAGAAAGACTGACAGACTGTAAACTAGAGATTAAGACTGTTAGGAGAAAGACTGACAGACTGTAAACTAGAGATTAAGACTGTTAGGAGAAAGACTGACAGACTGTAAACTAGAGATTAAGACTGTTAGGAGAAAACTAGACTGTAAATTAAGACTGTTAGGAGAAAGACTGACAGACTGTAAACTAGAGATTAAGACTGTTAGGAGAAAGACTGACAGACTGTAAACTAGAGATTAAGACTGTTAGGAGAAAGACTGACAGACTGTAAACTAGAGATTAAGACTGTTAGGAGAAAGACTGACAGACTGTAAACTAGAGATTAAGACTGTTAGGAGAAAGACTGACAGACTGTAAACTAGAGATTAAGACTGTTAGGAGAAAGACTGACAGACTGTAAACTAGAGATTAAGACTGTTAGGAGAAAGACTGACAGACTGTAAACTAGAGATTAATCCAGCAACCAGGACAACCAGCAGGTTTCCCCTCATCTTTAATTCTCTCACTCTGGCAGCGCACTGCTACTAGCATCACACCAGAGACCGCTGGCTGACCGGCATAGGATGCTGCAGGCAGAGGTCATTTGGACATTCCTCTAATTCAAACATCTGCTTCGCTGAGGGTCGTCCTGAAATATAACGGTTTGTTAAGGAATAAGACTCCAAATTAGGTTTACCAATTATTTCTGCTCTGATAAACCTGAGAGTATTATTCAAAGTGTCACTGATGTTTTATTACACCTGGCAGAAAGGTATATATGTAAATAAACTATAACTCTGAGTGGGCATGGATGGGTTACTGGTTTCAGGGTACACCACGCTATGAAACTGCTGAATTTTCTTGTTTTCTTTACTAGAATTTTGCTGCACATTAGAGTCTGATAGCCTGACACTGATATTCATTTTTAAGAGAACTAGAAAACCATTTTAGATCAGTTTCTTTTCAGCCTTTGTTGTTCAATGCAGGGATTTTCAGGGATATTTCTCTCCTTTTCTGGACACGTTATGATGCGTAACCATAGCAACCATAGCAAGTTGATTTATTTACACCGGGGAGCAACTCGTCAATATCTCTAAAGCTCAAAAATACTTAATCTACTTCCACAAGTACCTGCTGAGTTGAACATGAGGTGCAGAGGATGCAGAGTAGCAGCAAGGAGAAGAGCGAAGAAGAAGAAATTTAAACTATCTCTTCCATCAGTCATCATGGGAAATATGAGATCGTTAGGAAACCAGTTAGAACTTCAAGCCCCAGCAGGGACCCAGCCAGAATATCAGCAATGCAGCATTATATGTTTTACTGAAACCTGGCTGCAGGATCATATCTCAGACTCCAGCGTCTCTCTGCCAGGCTTTCTGACCAAACCAGCAGACAGAGTTTCAAAGAAGACTAGAAAACTCAACGGAGGTGGTTTGCGCTGCTTGTGATCAACAGATGATGTCATCCACGACACGTTTCTGTGAAGATCCATCCCTGCAGCCCAGATGTTCAACTGATGGCCGCTGGTTTTCAGCCATATTATTTGCCCAGAGAGGTCAGCAGTGTTCTGCTAGTAACCGTTTATACTCCACCTTCTGCTGTTGCCAACACTGCATGTGATGTCATCAGTTCTGCTGTTGCTAAGCTACAGACACAACAGCCAAATACATTAGTGGGAATAACTGGAGATTTTAATCACATCTCTCTCTCTGCTACGCTGCCAATGTTCCAACAGTCTGTCAGCTGCTGCACCACAGAAAACTAAAAGCTTGTTTTATGCAAATGTCAAGGATTCCTAGATCTATGAAGTTAGACATCCTCTTGGTTAAGTATGTCACATTGTTTTTCTCTGCTCAGATTACAAATCCACATTATAAGAAACAACCTGCATTAAAAAGAACAAGGAGATGGTCCCAGGAAACTGAAGAAGCCCTGCAAGGTTGGTCTGAGGCTACAGACTGGGATGCTCTGTCAGCCACATGGAGAGGACGTCAATGCTGGTGAAGATTCTCAGGCAGAGGCGCACCTTGTCAACAGGCAAACCAAGCAACTGCTTGGAGCCCCGAGCCGCTGGGGGCCCCCCGAGAGCCAGCTACTGTACATCCGGTAGATAAACAGCAACAGGCGAGCATGAAGTGGCAACGCTATAGTGACTGAGGAGATGCACAACTGCATTTAAAAAATTCCGATTGGATGGAATGTTGATTGACATTGGCTTTGACCAGTCAAAATCCAGCCCAGCCCAGCCCTGGTGGATGACACTCCCTAAAAGGAATAGTACACCCAAAACATGATTAGCCTTCTATTTTCTTCTACTCACCCCCATGCTGAAAAACACCCTGGAGTACTTTTTGATATCTCAAATGCATCTGGGAGATCTGGGAGGCTTCTTGCTGTCACGCGACATTCAAATAATGGAGGTCTATGGCGCCCGAGGCAAGGAAAGGTCCATAAAGTCCACAAAAGCGTGTCAATATTCACTCCATACTAGCACCGTCCAATGTATTCCAATTTGTCCTGAGTGGGTAAGCGTCCAGGGGATACACTGGAAGCGAAGTCATTTAGAATGTTTTAAGAGCATAAACAGTAGTATATAGGATTTCCTGAAAGCGGCGTTCGCAGTCTCTGAGAGAAACGCGAAGACCAAACCCAGATGAAAATTAAATTCGGCGTCTGCTCTTCCAATAATGCAAGTTTAGGAAGAAGAAATGTGCCGCTTACCTGTGCAAAAGAAAGAAAACGAATCTAAAGAAAAAAATGTCTGAGGACTTCAGTGTTGAGGAGGAGCATGAGCTCTTTGCCGAGCTGAATGCGCGCGACTCATCTGGTTTGGTCTCGTCAAGCCCGTGAACGCGCATGTGCGCGCTTTCGGGAAATCCTATACACTACTGTTTATGCTCTAAAACATTCTAAATGACTTTGTCTCGAGTAAATTCTGGATGCTACCCACTCAGGAAACTTGGAATACATTGGAAGTATCCTACCAATGGCTGGACAAAGCTGAAGGACTGAAGGACAGCACGGAGGCACTCATCATGGCTGGCCCTAAGCACCAGAGCAATAGAGGCCCAGATCCACCTCACCAGACTAGACCCCAGATGCAGACTGTGCAAAGAGGCCCTGAGACAATCCAGCACAGAACTGCAGGGTGGAAGATAAGATGCTGACAGGGGAAGCTAACATGGAGCGCCATGACCAAGGGGCTGGAATAGAATCCAGGAACATCTGAGCAGAGTATGGATGGAAACCCCAAGGTCACCGTGGGAAACACCTCCAGGGATGGTAGAGAATGACCGAGCCAAGATCCTGAGGGACTTCCAGATACAGACGGACTGAATGGTAACGGCAAACCAACCGGACATTAAGGTGGTGGACAAAAAGCAGAGGAAAGCTGTTATGGTTGCCATAGCGATACCAAGTGACTGCAACATCAGGAAAAAGGAAAAATGAGAAACTAGAGAAACACCAGGAGAAGAGCTGGAGGAAACCTGGAAGGTCAAAGCATCAGTGGAACCCGTGGCCATGGGGGCCCTCAGGGCAGCGGCCCCCAAACTGAAGGAGTTACAGCAGATCCCTGGAAATACATCAGACATCTCAGTCAAGAAGAGTTCAGTTCTAACAGCAGAGATACTGGCAGAACCCTCAAGATCCCAGGACTCTGGAAGAGGACCCCCGCTGGGAGGAAAAGGGGGAGAGACCCTCCCGCGAGGGGGGAGGAAGAAGGGATTATTCTTTATTCCCTTTTATGTCATGTAACTATAATCACATATAATTAACAACATTAAGCCAAAATGAAATGAGGTTCATTATTTCAGTCTTTAAACCTACTGAGGTCAAAGGTCAGAGTCTGTTTTATATCAATGATGGGAACCATGGGGGGGTGATGGCTTAGTGGTTAGAGCAGCGCTCTGTGAAGGTTGCAGGTACCCGGTTCGATTCCCACAGACTGCCACTCTGGGTCCCTGAGCAAGACCCTTAACCCCACCCTGCTCCCCGGGCGCCGCACAATGGCAGCCCACTGCTCCCCAAGGGGAGGGGTTAGATGCAGAGAGGGAATTTCTCCCATATGAGATCAATAAAGTTCAATTATTATAATTAAACAAAACCTGGAAGCATTTTTCTGGTGAATTCGATTCCTGACAGAAAGTCTGAGGAGATTTGTTGAGCTAAATATCTTTCTCTCTCTTCCTCTGCATGTGTGTGACGTCAAAGAGACACAAATGAGCAGTTTGGCTATAAAAAGAGAAAAGGACCAGCTGCAGTATTATCAGCAGTGCCTCTCACCCACGCACTCGCTTCACATCCACAGCAGCCTGGCACTCAGTCTACTGTAACGCTGAGGAACAGCGCCGCTCTTTAAAGCTTTATCACAGATCCTGTCTGCCTGTTTCATCTTCATCTGCATTGCTAGAAATAATTAGCATTGGATAGCGACCCTGGATCGGTATGCAGCACATTCTAACCATCAGCTGCAGGATATAGGCTACAGAACACCGACGGTTCCCTTGGCAACCCTGTTTGGATGGTCTAAAGTAGCAGCATTTAAAGTAAATGAAAGTGCAGCTGGGAACGTTAGTGGAAGACTTGATGAAGAGCGTAGGAGAGCCATGTGTGCAGCTTTAAAATAATAAGTGACAGGAGTTTGTTCAAAGAAACGTACAAACAGCAAATCTGTGTAAAGCAGCAATGTTGCAGCGAGCGGAGCAACATAGAGGCGGTTGAAGGAGCTGCCTGAGGTTCTGTCATCATCTGGCTGCCATTGGCCCAAACAGACAAGCATCAGCGTCTCGCTCCTCTTATTCCTGCTGCCCTTCCAACGTCTCCGTTAGTCAGAAACCAACTTCCACCAGAGGATGCATCAGAGTGGGGGGGGGAGCGTCGATTAATGACTCTTGAAGACAAATTATTCTCAATCTATCTTTAAAATTAGCAACAGAAACCAGTGAACTGAAGCTGAGAAGCAGCAGAGGTGCTTCAATAGGAAGGTTAGAGATTTAAAGCATCATCGATTTTTAAACATCTATTGTGAAATCAGTGTTTCCCTCTGAGTCTGTTTATGCCTCATTAGAAGATGGACGTAAACTCCTACTAAACCGAACCCACATCCTCAGTGACCTCCGCCCCGCCCCGCTCCGTCCCACATGCGCCATATTAGTATTTAACTTATAAGTGCAAAACATTCGGCAATGAATGATTAATTTAATATGACATCATTAAAACTCACCATCAGCATCAATCACATGTTTCTTTTCATTATGGATCTTTGTAATCAGGATAATTAAGTTCATCCAACATTGGTTTGTTCTATTTTATCCAAACTCTTTCTCAGCCTGAAAAAGGACGTTTCTTTTGAAGTTGCTGTGACTGGATTTGAGGAAACTTTTAAGTTTGATGTATAGCGGTGACGGAGGATGTGGAATCTGGGGGTCTGAGGATGCTATGCTCTGACGCTCCCAGTGAAACAGGGTGCTTAGCAGAATCTGCAGCGTTAACACGTTCGGTGAAACTCCGGGTTTAGAGTCAGACGTTTCTCTTTCTCTAAACATCTCTGGATAGCATGTCCCATTTCTAATATTAACATGATAAAGTCGGTAGAACTTGCTACACATCAAAAACTGCTCAATTACCGATCAGTGGTCTGTTAGCTTGCTACCTCTACTTCCTGTTTATCGGAGCTGTGAAGAGAGGAAGCTGAATCAATCTTTGAAAGAAGAAGGTTCAAATGTTAATGTCCTCAGACAGAGAGATAGAGCTCTGATTGAGGCTCTGATTGAGGCTCTGATTGAGGTTCTGATTGAGGCTCTGATTGAGGCAAAGCTCAGTACGTACATTTAAACACACACTCTCCGTTGGAACTATCCCACCCCTACATAAAGAAATTTCTCACACAAACATTGAAGCAAACAAGTTGAGTTGATCGAGGCCGTTCCCTGATAGGTTCATATATCTTTCACTGGCCTGATGGATCCTGTCTAACCTATTCTTGTCTCTCATGGCCTTCGTTTGGAGCCTGTCAGGCATCTCAACATGTTTTCCTCCACACAGCCAATCAATCCTAACCTAGAAATAGAACAACATGAACCCACTTTGGAAGTCTGTGCTGAAACTGAACTTCCTGTTTGGGATTAATGACGTATTTCTGAACCAGAATTAATTTACGCTTTGCAAGGCCTAATTTGCTCTAATCTATGGAAACACGTCAAAATGTAATTATTTTTTGTCATTTTAAAAGTTACCTTAAAGTTAAAGTTAAAAAGGATTTGCTTCTTACCGATTTATTCTGTGTTTTTATCCCACTTGGAATTTCAGATAATATATATTTTTTATAAATACAACAAAAAGCTGTTAGTTAATGATTATTTCATTCATTAAGAGAGAAGATTATCCTAGAACCTCAGAAGGATTGGCGCCCCCCTAATCCAGGAGACCGATAACAGTAAAGGATCCCGAACGCCGCGGGGGAAGGTTTAGCCGCTTTCCTTTGCAGAAACGAGATCATTTGTCATCTTTATTTTTGTTTATTCTGCTTTGGGCCAAAGTCTGACTGCTGTTGAATGACCTAAAAAAAAGCTGAGATTATTCCAAGTTTTCTGGCAGAATGTAAAGAAAGTTTTCATTGAGATCATCTGAGACTCGCCTGATCAGAAATCAAAGCCTGGGGGAATCCGCTCTATTATCTCCTTTGTGTTCTTTCCGCCATAAGCATTAAAGGATGATTACGCATATTTTCCTGTATCAGAAGTATTTCTATGGTTGTAACTTGTTAGAAGTGTGAACCTGAACGTATTGTGTAAAATCAACACAAGCATTGTGAACAAAAACATCCAGTTCCGGACGACTGCATGGGTGAACCACTCAGCAGCCTGAACGATTCCTCACAACACATGACTCAGCAGATTCCTGACCTTCAACATCTCAGACATCAGGAGAGACCTTAGGTCACCGTTTGTCTCTCAGAACCTCATCTGGATTCCTGATCATCATCATCATCATCATCATCAGAGGTCGGTATGATTTCATTATTCTTTACTGATGAATTCATGGTAGAACTTCTGAAAGTTCTTTAAATCTGAAATGATTCCATCCTGTTCAATAAATGATCAGTGTTTTTAATTCAGAGTAATTTCCATGTGAATGTGCTTTACTGGAGGCATCCATGTTTGTCAAAAGAACACTACTGCCACCTACTGGTTAGTGACATTGTCGCGGTCGCGGTATCGGCTGTTGATCAAGTCCCAGTGCTGTATCTGGTGTTTGTCACAACGCCGCTATTATCCAAGTCATCTTGAAAACATTCTTCTTCCAAATGTTGGCTACATATTACGGGTTTTCTCTGGCCAGAAGTTCGATGGCAAATCCTCCCTCTTCAAGTTGGCGATCCAGCGACCAACCCGTCCGTGGAGGATCAGGAATCAGAAAGGTGGAATAACTCTTTTTTTTTTCACTTTTACCCGATGTATTCCAGCATCCAGCTGCCATGCACGTGGGCATTGTCAGTTTCACTATAGCTCTGGTGAATTTCAATGGTGAAGTCCTCTGGAAATCTTCAATGTATTTGTTGATTGCAGATGTGTCTAGTAGTTCCCATTGATTTAGCTTGAAAAGCGGGGAGAATGGCGCTAGGCTTACCGCACCGTGGCGTCACTGCTGGAAGATGGCAGGAGGGAGGGGCTACTAGATTTGGGCCAAAATGGCCGCTCCCAGACTCAGTGAAAATTATAATTTTAATTTTTTAACTGATTAATGCTAAATTCATTAAATCAAACGTTTTAGTTTTAGGTATAAATAAAGATCCATTGATTATTCCTTGCTGACCGAACTTCTCCTTTAATGACCATAAATCCCTTTGATTTATGGTTTATTAGTTATTAAAAGGATTTTAATGGATGTTTTAGGCCAATCTAGATTGGAGAACGCCGTTGACGTTTCTTCCTGGTCTCTTTCTGCTTCAGATATTGAGGACATGCTGTGAAATAGAGGAGGGGTTGCTGCCAGTGGTTGTTTGGGAAGGATATTGCTGTTTAGGCTAATCAGTGACTATTTTACAATCGGAAGCAGGATGTGAGGTGTTGGAGGAGGCTACTTCTCTAGCAGATAGACGGTATTCCTCAAAGCTCTGTTAAATAAATGGCCCAGGAACGTTGTTCAGGGGAAACTTCCCCACCTGTTAGACAAACTGAGCTCGCCTCTCAGGGTGAGACGTTAGCAGGGGGGGGTTAGCTCATGCATCAACAAGTTCTGGCAATGCTGGCAGGACAATCTGGTGAAGAACAAAATGCACATCTATAGAAAATAAAGCAGCTTCTGCCTCCACCGGAACTTAGCCTTATCCAATCAAACATTGCAGCTAGCTCTGCCTGAAAACAGTTAGCGTTAGAGAACCATTTATTGAAGATGAACTAGTTTAACTAAAGTCAGTAACACCGAGAGTGAGACCTTAAATAAACCTGCACAACAAAAGGCTGCAGAGATAAACATGGAGAGAAAATACATTTAAACTGATATAGAGAGAAAAGAGGCCTTAGGTCTGCAAAGAGCAACACACTGTAGTTCTGGGTGAGTGATGCCGTTACCTAGCAGGTAGAGAGTAAGGCTACTACTGGCTCTGCACTTACTTCTCTGTTCAACTCAAAAGAAGGGAAGAGGAGGAAGAGGAGAAGGAGGAGGATGGCTCTTCAAACCAAGAGGAGGTAAAGGAGGTGGGTTTGTGGTGGGAGGATGCTGGGTGGAAAAAAGCTTGAAGGTGAGTTGGGTAAGTGCAGGAAAAGGCAAGGGGGGTCAGGAAGAGTGTGGAGGAACGATGCACCAATGTTCTTACCAGTGCTGGGGACTCACTACAACTTTAATGCACAACCAGTGGAGGTCGTTTGTGTTTACAAAAGTTTTTACAGCAACAATCGTAAAAATTAATTCCTCTAATTATTTAAAACCTACAGTAGCAGCCATTCAAAACGGCCCCCCCAGTCAAACAGCAGCCAAACGGCAGCCATCTTCCAACCACCGCAGTGACCCCCGTCTTCCATAGTTTCTGTACTCTGACTCCACCCTGTCTGACCAGGAGGTGGCGCTTCTCTTTAGATCTTAATGTCCATAAATCATGACAGAAAACATATTTTCGTACAAAGAATTAAAGGGACCAGCCGAGGAAAGTTGGGACATTTTGAACGGCTGCTTCTGTATCAGAACTGAGACTGCATGATGGAAGGAAAACTAGAAAATACCAGTTTCCTTCCAAAAGATTAGAACAGAACATAAATTATTTGGCATCATAACATCAATGCTCACTAGTGATTAAACACCTTTTACATTCTTTGTTCTTTTATATTTCATCTTTTCTATTACATCCCAAAGGAACCAGTGGTGTTAATGGAACGCCTGATCCTTGGTGGGAACATGAGGACTAACTGGGACTGGGACTGGGACTAACTAATGGATGAGCTGTTCTTTCACATCTCCACAATCTGATGGATTCATCTGAAACAGCTGAACAAATAAATGTATTTAAAGAATAGTTTAGAATTGATGGTCTTTGGTCTGATTGGTTGAAGAGGAAAACATGCGCCTCCTACTGGCAGTTCCAGTGCGTCCCCAGCCTAAGTCAGTGGTATCCAGTCATCCCAGCCTCAGAAAATTCATTTGAATCAAAACCAAATCTCTTTCAAAGGATGGTTTAACACAGCCACAGGTTTACTAACCTGACTCCGCCAGATGGATTTGCTCCGCATATCCATCTGGAAACCTTTCCGTTGAAGTAATTTT
The DNA here is from genome assembly GCA_018398635.1 of Cyprinodon brontotheroides. NCBI lineage: Eukaryota > Metazoa > Chordata > Actinopteri > Cyprinodontiformes > Cyprinodontidae > Cyprinodon > Cyprinodon brontotheroides. Next base: position 34,557,700 of record JAGKQL010000056.1, read on the forward strand.
TGGGAAGGGGTGAAAATACTGGTTAGCTGATTGGCCTATGTTGGTGATAGAGCGGGCCAAATAAACCAATCAGATCAACGAAGCATATGGCGTACTAACAGAGCGACGACTAAGAGGAGCCAATTGATAGATCAAACTCTTGGTGAAACCAGTAGGGGAGAAGAGCAAAACATCTTTTCCTCTGAGAAAAGCCTCCAGAGCAGTGTTTTTGCTCTTCTTTCAGTGAAGAAATACTCTGTAATTCCCATAAAACTTGCTCGATAGCCACGCTAACGCTAGTTTCATCGGCTGAAGCCGCCATGTTCTTTAGACTGAACTGTCGCGCTTCTCGTTGCGTCACACCTCAACCCGCCTCAAAGCCAACGCTGATTGGACGTTCGTTTGGTGAACGGCTCCAAATTTACCTTTAACGGAGAGTCTCAGACTGATCTGCGAGTGAAACCTTGAAAGCTCGCGAGATCAGGATGGTCTCACCAGGCTAGCGTAGCTCTGGAGTTGGTCTGTTTCATCTGCATTTAGCATCTAGCTGTTTTGTTTAGCTCCTTAGCTCTGATTTATTTTTTTCTGCATGGGTTTGGGATCATTTTGCTGGGCAGTTTGCTGAATCCCTCCTAATAGGAAAATACATCGTCACTAATAAGGCGCTTGTGTTTCTGCTGTAAAGGGATGTAGACATGGAGTCGGTCCTGCTGCATCCTGGAGGGGAATTTACAAATGTTGTTTTTTCTTTTCCCTTTTGATAAGCAAATGTAATAATTTTCTAAACTGAGCACGTTTGGTGGTGAGACACCAGGTGTGACCTCAGAGAAAAAAAGACTGCAGCTAAATGTTCCCTTTCAGAGCGATAGATCAAAGCGGACGGTTAGTATTCGTGTTTCTTTCCCACAGTGGATTTAGGCCTGCCCCACACGAAAGCGGTTTCGGGGGTCTGTAACCGATCTTTTTATTAAGCCTTCTGGCCTAAGATTTCACTAATTTTTAAGCTCTAACCGCATTTTTTCTCAGCCTGCGTCATAGTGGCCGTTTAAACACGCATGCGCCCGTGCAGCCTCTAAAACACGCATGCGCCATAGGTCTAAACACGCATGCGCCATAGCGCTTCTAAAACACGCATGCCATAGCGCCGCCTAAACACGCATGCGCCATAAAGGTCGCCTCTAAACACGCATGCGGAATACTATGCCTCTAAACGCGCGCGCCATAGCGTCGCCTCTAAACACGCATGCGTTCCATCTTTGCGCCTCTAAACACGCATGCGTCGCATAGCGCCGCGCACGCATGCGTCATAGCTGCCGCCGCTAAACACGCATGCGTCATACGCCGCCTTCTAAAACGCATGCGCCATAGCGTCGCTTTCTAAACGCGCGCATGCGTCATAGCGTCGCCTCTAAACACGCATGCGTGATAGCGCCCGCTTCTAAACACGCATGCGCGCACAGTATCACAACAACAATGGCGCCCGTGACTGTGTTGAATGGTCGCTGCTAATGCTACTCACCCTGCTGTCGGGCTTACAACAGAATCTTCTTCTTCTGGAATATCTCCAGGAAGAACAGAGCAATATCGACCACATAGTTCAGCACCTGAATTTGACTGAACCACCAAAATGGACCCAGCAAGGGCAACCATAATATAAATATTACTGCGCATGCCCAACATTTCGTCGCCTATTTTTGCTTTGGCACCACAGCGCCACTTACAGGCCTGGCATACATTTTGCAGCGTTTTCATGCATTCGTGTGATCCACCGTTCCTCAGACCTTTAGACCTGGTCTAAGTCTACAGTAGCGTAGTGGTCTAAGGTCTGAGGACCAGTATGGAGTATATATATAAGGGCCAATGTGCTGCAACATTTACCAGTGTCTCTGCTGTACTGGAATAAAAGCGCTGAGTGGGAAAACCTAGAGCCTCTAAACGCATCATTCTGTCACATCTAGCGGACTTTATCACATTGGACTGCATCTATATGTGCTACATGTAGTTTAGTGCCATGAGAAGACTGCTGTTGGGCTGCATGTTAAAAGATAAATGAATTAAACTGATTTAGATATATTACTAGTTTCACTAATTAGGCTCCTGTCACGCCTCGCTGATCTAACCAGCGTCTGCCTGACGTCCCAGAATCTCCTAAAACTCTGGCAGACGCTGAACTTTCTATAGATCTGTTCTATTCTGGGCGTATAGAGTATCCATAACGAGTCCAGAACTTCTGTCCAACGACAGCCTAACTTCTGCATAACGCACGGCAGCATGATGCCCAGGAAATGATGCACAGAGTCCTGAGGGGGGCAGCGATGAGCCTGGAGGCGCCCCCGGCCTGCATAAAAAAGATGTCTTTGATCGCGGTATTAACCTAGCTGCTGTTTACAGCCCGCCAAAACAAAAGAATAAAGAAAAGAAAGCAGGTTTCTGGTGGCAGCAGATTGAGCGTCATGTCTGCTAGGAAGTGTGTTGGTGGTGGGCGTGAACGCAGGGAGGATCCATCACTCACCTTCTGGCTCACCCTATGATGGGGATGAAGTCTGGAGGAGAACTGACGGTTTCCTCCTGTGAACCCCCTTTATACCAAAACGCTGCCAATACGCCATTATACAGTAGCTGGAAGGTAGAAACACGTTCAGCGCTTCGTCTGGAACACGGCAGATACGCTGATATGTTGGAGAGAAGTTCTGGATAAGTTAGTCAGAGGTTTAGGATCAGCTAGACGCCACGACTGATGAGGAACTGAGACTGAACGGATGTCGACCATCAGATAACTGACCTGGAACTGATGGACCATGCATGGCGGACGCTGGCGTACATGCCATATACCGACGTGTTCCAGCCATGCAGCTTCCCATAACTTCTCCAACATATACCTGCTTTTTTGCCAGATTTTCTGTACGTCAGGAACAGGCTGGTCTGACTTGTCAAGGTGCAACAGGAGCTTTACATCTGATATTTGGATGCTTTCACATCCTGTAAACATGAAATGTTCATATTTTTGTTTTCATTGCAAATTGTGTCCAGAGTCTCTCTACTTATTAGTATTATTATTATACATGACTGTAGAATGAAAGATCCTGGAACGAATTGAATCGTCAAGCATAAGAAAGGTTGGCTGGATTTTGGCAGTGAGACTGGAGCCCACTGACTTAGAGGTAACATTGTTCAGAAAAGTAATAAGTGGAGAACAAGAGGCAACAGGGGGGGGAGGGGGAGTGACTGGACTACTTTGGCTGGAACCAGTAAAGAATTTACCTGTAAGAACTGGCAAGAAGGGTCCTGCTGCTGACTGGCCTTAGATTTGACTAGAGCTCTATCTAGGTTTAGGTTACCGGGTCCTGCGCTGGCTCGTAGCTGCTTGTGGCTGCTGTTGTTGGTGTAGACCTCTCGGGCCCTGCTCACCGTTAGGCTTGACGACCATGCCCCTTTCTTCTCAATAGGCCCGTCCACAAGACCCAGCGGCAGCAAGGGGCCGCCTCCTCCACCGACACAGCCATCGCTCTTATTGCTGTTACCACTACCTGGCACACATGCAGAGGAAGCTGAATACTTCACATCGCTGTTGCTCCAAGAGGTTTTGAGTGCAGAGTGGTGGTGGGTGCGGCCGTGGCGTGCGTGAGTGTGGGCGTGCTCGTTAACTGTCCCGTAGGGGTCCATCAGAAAGTACTGCTGGGACTGTGAGGAGGAGAGGTTTGGCAGGGGGGTCTGCGGGTACTTATCGGGGTTGTTGCCATGGCACTGTCCCGTTGTCATGGCAACGGGCGAGGGGGAAACGGAGAGGGAGGGTGAAGGTGGAGGTTGGTGGTGATGAGGGTGGTAAAGACACAGCTCCCGTTCCAGGTTGTCATCTGAGCTCCAGTATCCGGAGCCCGGAGCAGATGCTGAGCCATGAAGCTGCGGGTGGTGGTGGTGGTGGTAGCTCCGATGCTTAGGCTCTGCTGATCGACAGCGCTCCCGGCTCTTGCTGCGCTTCCGGTGGCGCGTCCCCCCTGGGGGAGCCGCACCCTCTGGGCTAGCCCTTGAACCACCACCACCGCTACCTCCTCCACCACCGCCACCACCATAAACGCTCCCGTTATTGGGCCCTTTGGATGACTGCGTGTGCTGTGGCCCCTCCAATGAATGCGACTTGGTAAAGAGTTTCTGGACCGAGTGGACCAGGTGGCGAATTCGTCCAGGACTGTCATTGTTGCCGTCATTGGCTCCCATCCCCCCGCTGTGGGACAACACTCCTCGTTTGTACTGCAGTGTGTGGTAGCCATCTCTGGAAAATATGGGCTGTTGCTCATAGGGGTCCGCAAAA
>JAGKQL010000056.1:34562487-34574856 GCA_018398635.1 Cyprinodon brontotheroides
ACTAACTGGATGTGCTCTCTTCATCCTCTGACATGGGAGCTGGCTCGATAGAAACTCCTTAGATAGAAACATTTGAATCAATCTGACTGATGATCTGGTGAACTGGAAAAGTGCCTTATGATGACATGATGTGAATTAGAGCTATAGAAATAAATTGAACTGAATTGAAAGGTGTTGGTGGAAACTCTCTTCCAATCGAGATTTATAAATGCTCATCTATAGTGATACTAAAAACGGATTGGTGTTAACCATGAGTTGGTTCTAGCTCTTAATGGAAAATATGACAATAGTTATTTAAAAAAAAGGACAATCCATTTTAAATGAAGATCAATAAAATCACTGGAAAGTTTTTTTATGCCAGTTTGACTGTATAATCTGGTAAACTGTAAAGTCCCTTAAGATGACTTGTGAGAGCTCTAGAAATAAACTGAACTGAATTGAATTTCTATGTCCAATCTGTTCTATTCTGTCTTCTTCCAAAACCATCTTTTGAAAAGCCATAAAAATAAAGAAAAAAAAGAAACCCTCAAGAAAGTTAGAAAATTTTCTGGCCTAATTCTCTTACCCAACCAAGTTACCACTCGACCCTTCCTTCAGATTTCTAGAATTATGTAGTTGAGCTCAAAAAAGGCAGAGCTTGGTAATTAATAGATGGTAGAAGAATACATGCCAAAGTAGAGTAAACATGGCATTTATAAAGAATTTAAGTAATGATGTAAAATCCACTGTCAAGGGGAAATATATATACTGAGGTGGAGACTAACAGGACAATGACTGGAGTTAATGTACTAAGTGGGAGCAGGTTTGCAGAGAAGGTACTCGAAGGAAACTCACCCCCAGATTCCACATCCTCCATCACCGCTCCGCCCCACGCATATACGGCTTGTGCGGAGCACGGGTCACCATCTGTGGGTGGACCTATTCGTCCGTTTTAATATGCATGTTTTCTAAACAAAAACAAGGCTTTGTTGGGCTGCTGTATAAAACCTGTAACTCAACGCTATTCCAGACATTTGAATTAAAAAGGCTTCCTGGATGGGAAGAGAAAGTTTTTTGGAATGGCTATGACCTGGATGATTAAGAATCTTTACCAGCATAATACAATTTTATATGATCCTAATTCTCCCTTACAAAGAACCACAAAGAAAAAATAGTGTTTGGGCAGAAACGTTTGATTGATGCTGATGGTGAGATTTAGTGATGTCATAATAAATGAAGCTTTCATTACAGCAGGTTTTATGATATTATCGTGCATGCTCTCACTCCAACTTAAAGGAAGTTGGAGCAGAGCACAGAACAGGAAGGGAATAGCAGGGCAGGGTGTAGCAGGGCGGGGGATAGCAGAGGCAGGGTGTAGCGGGGCAGAGTGTAGCAAGAGGGCGGGGTGTAGCTGGGTGGAGTGTATGAGGGCGGGGTGCAGCTGGGTGGAGTGTAGCGGGGCGGAGTGTAGCGAGGCCGGAGTGTAGCTAGGGTGGAGTGTAGAGGGGTTGGGAGTGTAGCAGAGGCCCGGGGTGTAGCTGGGTGGAGTGTAGCGGGGCGGGGTGTAGCGGGGCTGGAGGGAAGCGGGGCGGGGTGTAGCAAGGAGCGGAAGTGCTTAGCAGGGGCGGGGTGTAGCTTAGCGGAAGTGTAGCAAGGGTGGAGTGTAGCTTGGCGGGGTGTGCTTGGCGGAGTGTAGCAGGGTGGAGTGTAGCAGGGCAAAGTGTTGCGGGGGGAGTATGCAGGGCTGGGTGTAGTGGGGCGGAGTGTAGCAGAGCTGGGTTGTAGCTTAGGAGGTGTAAGTGTAGCAGGGCGGAGTGTGCAGAGTAGGGTGTAGCTGGGCGGAGTGTAGCAGGGTGGGGTTGTAGCTTGGCGGAGTGGGGTGTAGCAGGACGGGGTGTAGCAGGGCGGGGTGTAGCACGGCCCGAGGGTGTAGCAGGGCGGAGTGCCCAGCAGGGCAAAGTGTAGTGGGGTGGAGTGTAGCAGAGGCGGGGTGTAGCTTGGCGGGGTGTAGCAGGGTGGAGTGTAGCAGGTAGCGGAGGTGGAGTTTAGCAGGGCTGGGGTAGTGGGGCGGAGTGTAGCAGGGCTGAGGTGTAGCAAGGCGAGGTGTAGCGGGGAGTAGCAGGGCGGAGGTGTAGCAGGAGTGGAAGTGTAGCAGAAGCGAGGGTGTAGCAGCGGAGTGTAGCAGGAGTGGAGTGTAGCAGGGCAAGGTGTGAGTGGGGCGGAGTGTAGCAGAGGGAGGGGTGTAGCAGGGCGGAGGTGTAGCGGGGCGGGGTGTAGCAGAGGCTGGAGTGTAGCTGGGGCGGGGTGTAGCAGGGCATAGTGAGGCGTGGTGTAGCAGAAGTAGCAGAAGCGGGGTGTAGCGAAGCGGAGTGTAGCAGAGGCTGGGATTGTAGCGGAGTGTAGCAGGTGGGGTATATAGCAGAAGCGGGGTGTAGCACTTGAAGGGTGTAGCAGGGCGGAGGTATAGCAGGGTGGGTGAAGCCCGGGAATTATGCTGTAACGGAGTGTAGCAGGACGGAGTGTAGCAGAGGCGGAGTGTAGCTTGGCGGCGGAGTGCTAGCAGAGGCGGAGTGTAGCAGGGGCAAAAGGGTGTAGCAGAAGCGGAGTATGTGGCGAGAGTGCCTTTAAAACGTGCTAGCTTGGGGCAGTGCTTAGCAAGGCTGGAGTTGTAGCTGGGCAGGGGTGTAGAGCAGAAGTGTAGCAGAAATGAGGAGGTGCTTAGCGGAGTGTATGAAAGTGGAAATGTAACTTAGAAGCGGGAGTGTAACAGCGGAGTGCAAGTGGAAATGTAGCAAGAGCAAAAGTGTAATGGGGCGGAGTGCTTAGCAGGGTGGGGGTGTAGCTAGGCGGGGTGTAGGCGGAGTGTAGCAGGAGCTGGGTTGAGTGCAGCTAGGCGGGGTGTAGCAGGAGCAGAAGTGTAGCAGGGCGGGGAGGTATACTTGAGGCGGAAGTATAGCAAGAACTGGAGTTATAGCTAGGCGGAGAGTATGAAGCGGGAAGTGTAGCGGAGCCTAGGCATGTAGGAGTGGGTCTCGCCAGGCGAAGAGTGTAGCCAGAGCGGGTTGGGCAGTAGGGTGGAGCGAAGGGCGGAGTGTAGCTGGAGTGAGTGAAGGGCGTAGTGTAGTGGAGTTGGAGCGAATGCTGGGAGGTAGTGGGTTGAGCCGTAGGGGTGGAGCATAATGGGCGAGGCGTAGGGCGGAGCGAAGCGGAGTGTAGCTGGTTGGAGCTGCATGGGCAGTGCGAAGGGCGGAGTGTAGCGGGGTGGAAAGTGTAGTGGGTTGGAGCGTGAAGGCATGGAGGTAGCGGGCGGGAGGTAGTGGGTTGGAGCGAAGGGCGACAGAGCGGAGTGTAGTGGGTTGGAGCGTAGCGGGGCGGAGTGTAGCGGAAATCAATACAAGTAATTAAAAATAATCATTTAATCATCATAACCGTTATTAAAATAACATAGTTAATTTTTATATGCATTTTTATAAATTTTTTAATAATTTTTAACTATTAATTTTTAAATTATTTTTAATTAAAATTTTTTATATCAATTTTATATTAATTTAATATCAATTTAATATTTAATTTAATATTAATTTGATATCAATTTATTATCAATTTTATATTAATTAAGGCGGGACTTCCGGCTGTCACTTTGGAATGTGGGCGTGGTTTCGTGATTTGATGAAAGGTGGTTCATATAGTTTTTGTCCAGTCTTTGTTAAGTCTCCTATTTATTATTCTCTTGTGCAGTTTCTAATTGTTGATTTCTTGTTTCTTTGCTCCTTATATGTGTGTTCCCTGATGTCATCTAGTTTTTGGTTTTCTGTATTTTATTTTGGACTTTGCTTCTGTTTGCCTTTGGTTCATCATTAGATCTGCAAGAAACCACCTCGGCCTCCGTCTCTGCATTTGGGTCGTCTAAAAACCTCCACACAACCTGATAAATCTAAAGAGAACTGTAAACAATAAATGATGAAAAACTAGAATATATAAAACTCAAGAATGGTAAATAAAAAGAAAGCTGAAAAACACCAAGGAGGATTAAAACAAACAAGTAACTCCAAACAAGAAAATTCTTAACGAGATATTAAGTTTTCTGATGATACTGCCACTTGTGGCCAAAACACAGAACTGCAGCACTCTTCTGCTCTTTCTCCTAGTGTGCACCCCATAGGGGTTTTTTCTCACTCTTTTCACCTTACATGGAGTTGTTAATGGTGTCTGGGTTAAATAGAGGCAGCAAATAACAAAGTACAAATACTTTGTTATCTTAAGTATCTTTTATTATTTATTTTATTTTTATTTCTACCCTTACAATTTTCTGCAATTAATTCTTTGCTTACTGAAAAGGAACATTTTCCTCTCCACTGTCGTGCTTCATGCTTGCTCATCATGGACAGGTTCCCTTCAACCTGTGTTATCCAAACTGGATTTCCATCTTCCAGGTCCCTGAGTGAAGCACTAGTATCAGCTCACGTAAACCACTGGATCTTCCCATACAGGCTCAAGCATACCGTCTCGCTAACCAGCAGTCTATGCACTGACCAACTTAATTTATCTCCATGCCAACACCAGTTCCAGGTCTGGGAGTAAATTTGCCTATTCTGTACTACTTGTACATGCATATCAAACAAAATTCAACGCTATGTTTCCTACCAAGATCTGAGCACCAGAGACTAAATTAATTGTATAAATACAATTCCTCTACTTGTCTTCTCCTTCCGTATGAGTTTTTCAGATTGAAGTAGAAATTGGAATCCAGAAGGAATTTTGGCATTCAACATTTTTCCTTATGGCCTGTTGGGAATAAAATAAATAAATAGTGTGTATTTCCTGTTTCCGGCTTGTTTTGTTTGTATGACCGACTTGTAAAGTTGGACCATCTAGAATAGTGAGGTGTGCGAGAACACTGGGACCCTTTTTCCACCTGGATCCCTGCTCTTTTTGGCCCTCATGTCCCTCCGTTGTCGGACAAACTTGCTCACACTTCCTCACCGCCAGCTGTATCTAGACCCACAGCTAGTTCATGATTAGCCCTCTTGCGTTCTGGCCATTGATGTCAAAAGTACACATTTGTTACTTCAGTAGAACTATAGATACTGCAGTTTAAAAACACTGGTAAAAGTTGAAGTATCAACTTGACCTCTTTACTCAAGTAAAAGTGAAAAAGTATGTGCTCCAAAAACTACTTGAAGTATAAAAGTATAAAGTAACCTTTAAAAAAAAAGCCAGATGCCACTATATGAATTGAAAGCTAAATTTTTCGACTCTTTCTAAAAATTCTTTGAGATAGGGCCAAGGATGAGGGAGGTCTTGTTGGTCTCCGTCTCCCGATACGCTCTCGCCTGTGTCCGACCTTTCAGACATTTCAACATCTTTTTCTGAATACGATATTGTAGCATGGCATAGACCAGGGGTAACCAATTAAAAACTAGTGGGGTCCTAATAGCAGCACCATCAAACCAGTAAAGGTCCAGAGACATTTTAATGATCTGTTATTTTAACAGAATTTAACACTGAATAAAATGAGCTTTTATGTAGGATTTAAAGGTAATACGGAGTAAAAGTAAAAAAAGTAAAAGTAAGGAAGTATTGTACTGTAACTTTACACCTCTGGAAGGTGGTGTGGGAATAACATAGCACAGACCACGCTTCAAAAAATTGAGCATAAATCAAAAAATGTCTTCGTCAAATGCCATCAAGTAATACTTCTGAGGGAATGCCCAGCCCTTAAAGGGGAACGCCGTTTTTTTTACATTGGGCTCTTGATTTTACGTTATTCCACATGTTCTACTCCCCCATATGAGTTTTGTGTTATTTGGAGCCGCTCTGAAGATATTCCGCTAGGTTATATCCAAGTAACGCCTTCTATGGGCAACCACTTGAAGGCACAAACTAAACTGCTCATCATTTATTCTTTATGTACGCCAGCACTCAGAACATGGAGGCCAATCACTGGCCCCCAGACATCCGCGGTTATATTTTATATATTTATATTTTTTAAAACAAAGCGCGTGACTGGAGTGACTCACGTTCGCTAGCTAATCTGAATCATTAAATTCCATTTGAGAGCTGAGATCATCTGTGAAGGTAGCAGCACTGGAGCATCTTCCAGGGCTTAATGAATGGTAGCCCGGCCGCGCACGGATGACGTGTATGACGTCATCTAGGTAAACTACAGATACTCAAAAGTTCTGCTTAGGTACAGTAATCCAGTGCAAATGTATTCCTTTGTTACTTTCCTGCCGCTGTTATTAAATGATGTTTAAGTCATAAAATGTTCAAAATGTCACTTTAATAGCAAGCAGTGAATTAATATAAACCACCAAAAAGTAAAATGTAAAAAGCCAAAAGTTTAAAAAGCAGCCGGATCATGATATAAAGTTTTAGTCTATGCACTGAAACACTGGGGCTCAAACTCCTGGCTTGCCATGACATAAACTGTCAGAGAAAAGATCGCTTCTTCTCTTAAATGTTCTTCTATGTCTGCTGATGGATCGACCTATATCTATTTTCTATAACATTTGTCCTGGCAAGTAAAAGATCTCAGGTTCAAAACGGGCTTAAGATAACTATGTTGTTATGAAAGCTCTGTGTTTATATCCTAAAGCTTTATCTGTCCAGTTCTTTTCCTGAGAAGAGATCACTTGGGACAAACTCTTTAAATAGCAACTCATAATGTTTATGTATTGAATAACCAGGAGACATGACAACCGATTCTGACAGAAATGATCATTTTAGTCTCCTTAGAGTTACAGAAGGCAGCTGCTGACCAACATCTCTTTAGATCGCCTGGTACACAGTTAGAGGAGCATTTTATATAACTCCAGTCTGCCACATCATTACATCATACATGTCTGTGAATGAGGAGACATCCATGGCTAGAGCCTTATCAAATATTCCACTTTGTTCTTGGATCAAGGAAAACGCTCTTATTCCATTCCCAAATAGTTGCCACTATGCAGAATTAGGATGACTTTTTATCCAGAAAGAGTGAACCGTCCTAATTAGATAAACTACTCTTGAGGAAAACATTAGGAACGGGAGAGGCAACAGGTAGTATGATATTAGTGATTATACTATCTAAAATGATAGCCTTCATTTTCTTACTCACCCCATGCTGAACAACACTCTGGAGTACCTTTTTTGAAATCTCAAATGCATCTGGAGATCTGGGAGGCTTGCTGCTTGCTGACATTTCAAATAATGGAGGTCTATATCAGAAAGCGTCCATAAAGTCCACAAAAAAAACGTGTTCAATAGTTTCCTTTCCATACTGCTCGTCCAATGTATTCCAAGTGTCCTGAGTGGTAGCGTCCATAATTCTAGCTCGAACGGTCCAGTCATTAGAATGTTTTTTAGAGCATAAACAGTAGTGTATAGGATTTCCTAAAAGTGCTCACGCAGTCAAGGAAACCGCTGCAGACCCAAACCAGATGAAAGTGCGATTCAGCTCGGTAAAGAACTCATGCTCTTCCTCAACACTGAAGTCCTCAGACATTTTTCTTTCTGTTGTTTCTTTCTTTGCACAGGTAAACAGCACATTTCTTCTTCTACGCTGTATTATTGGAAGAGCAGACGCTGAATGTGCAGCGGACTTTCATCTGGTTTGGTCTGCCGGCTCGTGAGCGCGCATGTGCGCGCGCGCTTTCAGGAAATCCAATACACGACTGTTTATGCTCTAAAAACATTCTAAATGAGTTCGTTTCGAGTAAATTCTGGATGCTACCCACTCAGGACACTTGGAATACATTGGACGAGCAGTATGGAGGAATATTGACACGTTTTTTGTGGACTTTTATGGACCTTTCTGCCTCGGGCGCCATAGACCTCCATTATTTGAATGTCAGCAGACAGCAAGAAGCCTCCCAGATCTCCAGATGCATTTGAGATATCAAAAAAGTACTCCAGAGTGTTGTTCAGCATGGGGGTGAGTAGAAAATGAAGGCTAATCATGTTTTGGGTGTACTATTCCTTTAAGCTGCACATTGGTCGCCTGCACAGTGGTTCTAGCTGGAATAATATCAGGTTGGACTAGCGTTGTGTTATACCTCGTGTCAAGGAGAGCTACGCAGGAAACACTGTCAATCATTACGGGAACGTGGCAAAAGTCATCCACCTGGGTCCAGGCAACAGTGATTACTATGTCAGGTGATAAAGGGTGTGGTGTGGGTGTGTAGGTCTCAATGGCACATGTACTCCCAGCTACTCGGGCCCCTTGCTGTTTCCCTACACGGCAGTAAACGTGGGACACTGCCAGAAAAGATATCCAAGTTGTCTACAACACCAGCAGCTTTGTGGTCGGCGGCGAGGACCATAACAAGAAGTAGGTGACTGGAGAGTAGCTGCCTGGTCAATGCTGAGTGGTCCCCTGGGCATCTCCAGCTGCTCAGCAGGTGTAGTTGTTGCTCTGACAACCTGTACATCCTCATTTCCTCCTATAGATCCTGTCAGTATCTCCCTCTCCAGTGCCAACTCCAGAGCTGCACTAAGTGACGTTCCACAGTTTTCCCTCAAAAAACCGCCCTCCCACCCAAAAGCATCTCAACATTGTAAAGAGACAGTGACAGTGCAACAGCACTACTATAGAGCATCCAGATTATTACAGTGGTATAGCAACTTTTAAAAGCGAAGGCTGGGTTTCAAACCAATAACCCTAGGATGGAAAAGGCACCCTCCTAGAGGAGACGTCATTATTAGCAAGTAATACAATTTAATACTACTAACACATCTGAAACCAGTGGCTTTGTTATTTTCTGGTCATTTTATCATATAATCTAACCAAATTTTTTCTATCCAACTAGATTTGTTGTTTTTCCAACCAATCTATTCTTAGAATCATAGAATCCATCCAACTGACCGCAGTGAACTCTCCTACAAGCACCTTCACACATTATCTTTTAATGAGAATAATGAGGCTGTTTAAAATGCCTGTCAAAGTTTTCAAAGCGATTCGGAACCACTTCCTGAATCGGCCACGTAGGAATGGCGGTAGGCTTCGGTTAACATTGATTTTTGGCCCTCCCCTAAATTAAGCAAATCTTGATATGTAATTTACTGTAACACCCCCGCCACTATCCGACACGCCTCGAAGTCTCAGCTGAGGTTCTCATTTCAGACTGGCAGCTCTGTCTTTGTCAAAGTTTTTCCTCTGATGCTTGGTTTCGCCTGTTGAGTCTTTGTTACTCACAGAATCCCTGGCTAAAATATCTCCTTGTCCAAAGTCAAAGTCTTGAAACAGATCCTTTCTATCATCTCCAATTTTTAAGTATTCACCTTCTTTCTTTTGTCTTCTAGATTCCTGGCTGCTTACTGCTAACGGTACATCCATAATTTGCAAATCTTTAGTCATATTTATTGCAGGTAACCTCTTACCACTTTCTGGTGCTCTTGCAGCACTTTTTATTTGTATAAAGACGCTAATTTTCATGTTGTGGACTGTGGGAGGAAACTGGAGTACTCCGGAAACCCAGAACAATTATGACAAAGGGAGAAATATATGCAGAAAACCCTCGGCCAGGAATCAAATCAGGTGAACCTTTCTGTTACACAATGCAACAGTGGTTCCCATACAGCATCACAGTGCAGCCCCCATATTTGATGAAGGAAATAGCTGTATAATAACAGATTTTGCTATAATTCCAGACATACTAGAAAGGAAATGTTTTAAAGGGAAAATATTTACCTTTTTAATTTACAATGAATGTAGTGTTTAATCACCAGTAAAAAATAAAAACAATAAATTCCTTAATCTAATCACTGAGTCTGGGATGCCATTTTGCCCAAATACAAAACCGGCCCCGCCATATCTCCGCAGTGTGACGCCACTGTGCGGTAAGCTCTACGCCATTCTCCGCCACAGTGTTAAATCAATGGGAACCACAGGACACATCTGCTGCAATCACAACAATTATCATTATTGAAGATTTGTGAGTTTATTACACCCTAAACCACCAGAGCTATATGCGTGAAACTGACAATGCCCAGCACGCGGCATGGTGCTGCAGCTGGAGGTTTTAATGAGTTATTCCACCTTTCTGATTCCCGATTCCTCCACGGACGGGTTGGTCGCTGGATCGCCAACTTGAAGAGGGAGGATTTGCCATCGACTTCTGGCCAGAGAAAAAACCACGTAATATGTAGCCAACATTTGGAAGAAGAATGAATGTCAAGTTCAAGATGACTTGGATATTAGCTGCTGTGACAAACACCTGATACACCACTGGGACTTTGCTCAACGGCGCCATACCGCACCGCAGACCGCCACCTTTCACTAACTGTGTAGTGTAGTGTTCTCTTTGACATACATATGGATGCCTCGAAAGTAAAGCAAAAGTACTCTACATGAAAATGATGACTTTTAAATTAAAAACACTTCTGATCAGTTATTGCACAGGATGGAATAATTTCAGCATCTAAAGGAGTTTCAGAGGTTTGAATCCTGAATATGAGCGACTTTTCTCTTTAACTCTTGTGCTATAAACTGTCATGTGCTTCATTTTTATTCTATTTCAAGGAGACATAGTTTTCATTCTATACTGTCTCACGCAGCAGGCTGGCCGCCACAGATGAGGGGCCTGAAATTGTAATCTTTTTTTTCTGCTGATGCTGTAAATCTTTACTTGATGTTTGGTTCGTATTTCTTCACCATCTCACTGTAAATATTCCGTAAAATAGGACGAGGCGTTTCTATGCAACACAAGCACAACCCAAAAATATAGGCCATGAAAAAGTTGCTGCCTGGTCAGCGGCTTGTATCATTGACGGTACGGTCAGATGGGACAGAAAATCAGAAAGTAATCATTATTTTATCAGTAGAAGAAGCTAAATCTGAACCACAACACTAAGCTTTCCTAATCTTTGTAAGCATATTGCTTCTTACAATAAGCCCAATAGGAAAGCTTCCCCTACAACACAGATTAGATTAGTCAAGACAATAAAGGTTTTATGTGAGTTAAATAAAGCACTGATGGGGGTTTTTATGGCTTCATTTAGACCAGTTACCAGGTATTTATTAGGATGGTTATTGAATGTTGGGCCTGGCAGCCATCCCAGTGGTACTCTGCTCGGCCCAGTGCAGATAATTAGAGCAGTTCTGGAGGGTTAACCCATCTCAGTGACCACAAAAGAGCAAGACAGTTCACCGCTGTACCTCTCGTTTGATGTCTGCCCACCTTTGTCTCCACACCATCAACCTGAATGTCAACCAATTGGGACAGTGCAAGGGCTTGACATTATGTCTGCAGGTTATCATTATATGTATTTTTTTTTACCTGATCGATCGGCTGGAGTCTGCAGTCCTGCTCCTGGGGGTATCTGTCACTGCCTGTTAGCTATTGACCAGTGGATATCATTAAGAGCGAGCACGCCTGCTTTGGGGAGGCTTTGTTGTAGGGAGGGGTTGTAGAGAACCCAAGCCTTTTGCTTTTAGCCTCCTGGACTAAGCTGACCTTTCACTTAGGGAGCAGCTGGAGCTGAGAGATATTTAATTGAACGGAGTCTTTAGATGTGTTTTGGAGAAAGCAGGGAAGATACCGTTGGCTTAAGCTCAGGGAGAAAGAGAAAGTGAAGGGTGGGAGAAAGAGATTCTGTTTGACCTTCAGCGCCTAATTGATAGGCTTCTCATAGACCTCGTTTGAGATGAACGTGGTCCCTGTTGTTCAGAAGGCCCTTACTATTACTGTGAAAGTACAAAGTCAACCGCAGGTAGAGAGCCCCTAGTGGCCCGCCGCGATCAATAGAAGCCGGCTCAGCAAACGAGGGAAGCAGGCGCTCCTCAGCTTTCACAGGCCCCATTAGCAGTCAGTGGGCAGCCTAATTCTACTGGTTAATGTGGTGAAATGGGGCCAACCTTAAAAAAAGCAGCCTGGAGAAAAGCTGTTGTTCATAGCTTCCAGAGGAAATCAAAACACAACTGCAAATTGACCTCTAGTGTTATTCGCAGCGTTGAAAGAACAGAGAAACACATCAGAACAAATTCTGTATACTTACAGTATTTACCCTCAATACTATGTTGGTCTCTGTCTTACAGTTTATCCAATAATATGACATAAACCTACAAGAGAAACTTTTGGGCATAACTTAGAAAAATAACTTCAGCTACTTTTGGTCCCCATAAACCCTTTACAGAAAACTGTGTAAACTAATGGTTGTTTTGCTTAGGGCTGTGTTTGCATTCATAAACTGCGATGTGGTGCCTGCTTTTTATTTAAGCATTTCTTCCTACCTGAATAAATGCACACAGTCTTGGATCTGAGGCTGTTCTGGTCATGCAGGTCGATCTTTGAAGGGAAAGATGGATATTACTTCACAAGCAGCGTTGAACTTTTTCATATAGGGATTAGGGAGGTTATCCTTGCTGGATGATGTGTGAGTCCTGTTAAACCCTTTAAGGGAATAGTA
>JAGKQL010000056.1:34580709-34703633 GCA_018398635.1 Cyprinodon brontotheroides
CCACTATGTTTTGCAGTGTGGACCAACGTAGTGGGGGTACATTTTCCTATGAGACTGGGTTGGCTCACACCTGAGCGCAGCATTACGCAGCGCAATTAATGCACTCCGCCTCCTCAGACAACTACTTCAGTCCAGTGCGCATGGATTGTCACAAGGGAAAAACAAACCAAAACAACCCAACATGCAGGAAAAATTCAAGTCTAAAATAAAGGAAAACAATCATATAAAAAGAAACATCAAAACATGCAAAAGCTCAAGAAGAAAAATACAAAAGAAAAACAAATCATATCTTCCTCTCCAAGCATGCAAAAGCATAAAACTAACACTTAAAATGAAAGAAAACCATAAATCATATTTTTTTTTTCCGCAATACCTGGCACACACTGGCGTCACTGGCCTTAACAGTGCGTGGGCGAGCGGGATTGTGTGATTGTTTTTTTCCACAGTCTCATTTTTCAATAAAAGAGCGAACATTGCACCATAAAACTAGAAAAAGTTGTAACACAAATGTCAGGAAATACTGTAAGAAAATGCAAAATTTATCTGGAAAAAAAATTTTGAGTGTGCTTTTTTAATTGTATTTTTCATTTAGCAGTTCAAGATAATGATAATTCCATAGATATATAATAGCGACCTTTAAGCTATACCGTCTCAGTGGCCGGAGGAGATAGCCACAAAAAGGAAAACAAGCAAGCACTGAAAATTATTGCACTTTTAAATGAATCAAGTTATTTAGAATTTTTTTTGTGGGTGGTGATTATTGCGACGAGGCAACGCTTCTCAAGACTTGAGACTTGACGTGGCTTGCAAAAATGACTTGTGAACATGTGTGTCACGGGCTCTACGTCCGAACGGGAGAAACCAACAAGAAGGTGCTCTCTACGTCGCGTCCTTTAGATCATCCTCCTTGCTGATTCAGGGACCTGCAGTAGACCAGGAGAAGATGGCAGCAATCCTGAGTTTCCAGCAACCAGGGAGTCGTCTGCAGGCAGTCCGTCAGCGTTGCTGCTTCTGCAGCCATTGTGTTAAAGGCAGGAAAACATGGCAGAGTAACCCCTAAGCCAGAGCAAACTGATAATGTTGATAAATAATGTGTTTTGAGCACTGAAGAGTAAAAAGGACGAAAAGAAAATGTATTGGAACAGATAAGGGCGTTCTCGAGCGCGATGCGCCATCACAGCGCAACGCGTTGTTTAGCATTTATTAACAGTCAAAACTACGTTGTTTAATATTCCCTACACAAAAATATTATTCCCCACACAAACATTGAAAACAATATTTTTAATTTCTAAAGCTTAAAAACATTAAAAAATTACTAAAACGCAAAAAACCGCCATCAGAACGAGCGGTAGTTCACACATAACTAGACCCGAGAGAAGTGCACTACAGATGGGGTAAATTTAGCCCTAGCTGCGGTTACCCCTCGGAGGTCTGCTGGTCACTCTGGTCCGCTCAACGTCGGACTTTTTTTTTATTTTTCGCGACAAACTCTGTACAACAGGCCACACAGGGAGGCTTCAATGTATAATGTTATCGGCCTCAAACGATTTCAAAACGTGACTTTTGAAGAACAACAGCAGCAGAAAAGGGAATGCTTAACTTACCACTGATGAGCGCTTCCCACCGTGAGTCCGTGCAAAACATGGAATCAATGGACGGACGGCTGCATGGGATGATGTGATCTGATCTGGATGGATCGGACGTGACGATCTGACGCGTGGATCTGATGGATGATGGATCTGATGGATGGATGGATAATGGACGGACGATCGATTCATCTTGACGACGGATGGATGGATGGATGGATGATGGATGGATGGATGATGGATGGATGGATGGATGGATGATGGATGGATGGATGATGGATGGGATGGGATGATGGATGGATGGGATGGATTACGGATGGATGGATGGATGGATGGACGTGATGATGGATGGATGACTGATCTGACTGCTGATGTGATCTACGGACTGATGGATGATGCCTTGAACGAATGGATCTTGACCTGGATGGATGGATGGATGGATGATGGATGGATGGATGATGGATGGATGGATGGATGGATGATGGATGGATGGATGATGGATTGGATGGATGGATGGATGGATGGATGGATGATGGATGGATGGAGGATGGATGGATGGATGGATGGATGGATTTGATGGATGATGGATGGATGGATTCCTTTAAGGTGTGGTTGAATTAGACGTGTTCATCAAGATAACCTATATTTTCTTTTCAAACATATTTCTTTGGAAAATCTCTCAAATCATCTCATTTTTATTCCTTCTTGTTCTGTCATGTAAAGTAGTCTGAGCATCATTTGAATTGTTAAAAAGTTCCACATAATTATAACAATGATGATCCTTTATTGTTAAAGCAAGTCCTAATCCCAGAATAATTTTCTCTTGCCTATCCATCCCTGAGGTCGGGCTCACACGTACGAGGCCCATTCCAGTCGTGTGAGAACTTTTTGGATCGGGCCGAGTTTCAGCGTCATGGTGCGTCCTGCGTCGCGTAGCATACGGGGGCTAACGAGGGGCGATCAGCCTCTATTGACCGCCTCCCGATCAGGAATCGTGATGTCGGGAGAAAATCAAACATGTTGGAAATTCTCTCCTGAGGTGTTGATGGGTAAATCCTGCTGTAGAAGCAGAGCTAGAAGGATCATTGAGCTGAAACTTTGCCAAAAAAAGGAGTTCCTCTTTTTCCAGATTGACAAGTCTGACCAGCGCCATCTTTCAGGGATCGGTCCGACTGAAAATATCATACAACAGAATTAGAAGAGCACCAATAGACCAGATTGAAAGCTGAAATGCAAAGAGGCTCATTTTGGTTTGGAGTTGAAAAAATCCAGATTGACCTAAAAAGTCATTTTGTTCTCTCGTTTCCACCGCCTGGCGGCTGGAATAATGCGCTAAACGCCACCGTTCTTTGGCACGCATGGCATCTGTCAATCATTCAGGATGCAGGTCACTATAAAGTTATATGTATTGATTGATTGATCCTTCCTGCCAACAGCAACAGCTTGTTTAACATGAATTTCAACATTTTATTGTTTTTTCTCTTTCATTATTGATCATATTAACAGCTGCCATCTTTTAGTGTTAAATATGACACAGAAACATTGATTTTTCATTGCCCTTAATTGAGGAACAGAGCAGTTAGATGTTTCTCTTTGCCAAAATATAATAGTAGCACAGAGCGCCACCACAGACCTTTAAGGAATATGAAACTCAAAACAAGTTTCTATAAAAAACAGAAATGGAAATATAGAAGCTTTACTGCATCATTTCAGCGCACAGAACAAAAGTAATTCCCCACTTTTAGCGGCGGGGACACAAGATTATATAGGAGTAAAACAGAGAATTCAGAGTGACAGCCAAATCCCCCCACCAGTGTTTTTTCCCCACCCCCTTGTGCGTTTCTTTTGCCGTATGTGCCAGGCATGCTGAGCTGATGCTGTGTGAGTGGGCAGAAGGAGAAATGAAAATAGGGCTGAGATCAAGTTATTTTAGGCCCAATGGAAGCTGTCAAACAAAAAGCCTTTGAGTCAGACTCCGAGGGAGGATGCCAGAACTGGATGTAGACGGGATACTGGGTGAGGACCAGAACATGCCTCTGTGTCACCGCCTAGATCATAGAGTTAGATGAGCAGAGACTGTAGACGTCTGTTTGTTTTAAATGTCTTAGCAGGTTACAGGATGCAAAAAAGGACTACAGGTCGTAGCTGAGTACCACTGCCAGACAGACTGATGAAAGCACTGGTCCATCCGGTGGAACCTGGATCCTCAGGATGATCAGATCTGGTGCCGCTGTGCCTTCTACCACCATCCTTAACATATTTACCTCTTTCACACTTTTCAACACTCAAACTGACACATTTTAAAAGTCTTTATATAAATATTAGGGTCCAAAAAACTAACAGCAGATTTTCTTTAACTGGAATCTAAAATCTCAGATGCTCTGCTGTTAAAAGTCTCTGTAGCTCACCTGGTTCCTTTTACACGGATCATGCCTTTAGTTGTTGACTTTTCTTTCCTGTTGAAGTTTTATTACTTGATCAAGCATTTTCTGACTGTATAAAAATAAGAAATTAATACTAATTGTGTAATTTCATATTAATATGATTAACCCAAGCTCATTAACGAGCAATTCTCAATGCTGCAATATCGTAATATTGTATCGGAAATGTTGCATCAGGAACATGAATATATACACACATATGTATATGTATGTATATGTATATATATATATATATATATATATATATATATATATATATATATATATATAAAAATCTGTTTTCTCCCCTGGGTGGGGTGCATGTATATCCTCAAGCTGGGGTCCTCTACCAGAGGCCTGGGAGTTTTGAGGTTCTCTTGCGCAGTATCTTAGCTGTTCCTAGGACTGCGCTCTTCTGGACAGAGACCTCTGATGTTTTACCTGGAATCTGCTGTAGCCACTCTCCCAGTTTGGGGGTCACAGCCCCCAGTGCTCCCATTACCACTGGCACCACTGCTGCTCTTACTTTCCACATCTTTTCTAGCTCCCTCCTTCAGTCCTTGGTATTTCTCAAGCTTCTTGTGTTCTTTCTTCTTGATGTTGCTGTAGCTTGGGATTGCCACATCTATCACACTACTGCCTTCTTCTGCTGTTTGTTTGTTACAGTTTGGTCTGGTTGGTTAGCCATCACCTGTTTGTCAGTCTGGATCTTGAAGTCCCATAGGATCTTAGCTCGGTCATTCTCAACTACCTTAGGAGGTGTCTTCCATTTTGACCTTGGGACTTCCAGCCCATACTCATGGGCAGATGTTCCTGTACACTATGACAGCTACCTGGTTGTATGCGTTCATGCATGTAT
Source organism: Cyprinodon brontotheroides (assembly GCA_018398635.1). NCBI lineage: Eukaryota > Metazoa > Chordata > Actinopteri > Cyprinodontiformes > Cyprinodontidae > Cyprinodon > Cyprinodon brontotheroides. The sequence goes on from JAGKQL010000056.1 coordinate 34,585,575, forward strand.
GCACTTCCGCCTGCATTTTACACCCTGCTGTTATGTGCTGTATTGTTTCAGAGGCATCTTTGCACAGTCTGCATCGGGGGTCCTGCCTGGTGTGGTAGACCCGGCCTCTATTGATCTTGTACTGAGTCCCTGTTCTTGTGCTGCCATGATTGGTGCCTCTGTGCTGTCCTTCAGTCCAGCCTTTTTCAGCCACCACTGGTAGGCAGACCCAAGTTTGCAGATTGACCACAAGAGGACTAATGAATGACCTAAGTACTGCAGACTTACTAAAACTACTTCAGACTGACCTCAACCCTCTGAGACAGACTGATGCCCCCCCATCTGAACAGTGATAAAATCAGACAGAACATTGTGTAATGTAGCCTAAACTATAGCACAGCCAGTCTACAGACAACATTTATTGGTTCCAGATATCTCCAGCTAAGGAAATGTTATGAAGGAGCATAGAGTTTTAATAGGAGGCAGTGGAGGAGTTTCAAGGCATCCCAATCCCAGAGACCTGTGAATGCAACATCAAAACTGCCATCTTCCATCTCGTTTCCTCTCCACATAGTATTTCCCCCTGTCCCTGCTGTCTCATGAATAATTCACTCAAACACAACAGAGCCTACTCAGCATCATGCAACTGTCTGCACACAGCCAGTTGGTTTTGCTTCTTCAGCAGAGTGACAGCAGCATTGTTGCTTCTACCAGTGTGTCTTTGTTACACAGTCATTTTTCTGCGTGACCACTACTGCTCAGTCAGGGGCATATCTATGCCTGTCAACTGTAAGCCTTATCTTCACCTGGACCTTTGGACACAGACATGTTGGCAACTGCAGCCAGAATGTACGATATAGAGAGCGTACATTATAGACAGCACACAACTAAAAGGACTTTGCTTTTTGACACCTAATGCCAAGTTGCTAGGACTGTAGCAGGACCACTCCTGCAAACTGGAAGCTAAGAGAACTTTGATGTCAACGGGGATATAAAGAAGAAAAAGACAAACTTATAATTTATCACAGAACAAGAAGCTGGAATGGGGTAAAATTAAGACAAAACCATTATTGGAATGGAAACAATGGGAGAAACAACAGAGGAGGACGTCATACGGAGGAAAGGCTGGGAAACATTTACGATAAAATTACTAAAAATGGATGGACAGAAAAAAAGGGAAATTAAAATACAAAACAGATATAAAAACACAAAAACCATCAGGTTGAACATAAAATTAAATCAGTTTATCTAAAAAGCACAGATTCACAGCACATATCAGCTCAAAGCACTTTACAGACACAATACAACCCAATCGTCCAGACAGCTCCTCCTGAAGTCAGTGCTTAGATTAACACTCCAGAATCTGATTGAGCTTTTCTCAGCAACTATAAAATCTATCAAATAATCCTGGTAACAACATAAAGGCAACATTTGAAAGTTTATTTTAGAAGTTCAAGTAGGACAGCAGTTGCTATAGTTTCACAGGATTCTCAGTCATCCAGGTCAAAGTAATTCCAAAAAAAGTTAAAAACAATCCACTGGACTTTGTCTCCAAGTTTGAAGACGTTTCTCTTCCCATCCAGGAATCACCCCCCCCTTTGGAATGGGGGTCGTTTGGCTTCTTTGTTACCCTGTGATGTTACCCTGTGATGTTACCCTGTGATGTTATCCTGTGATGTTACCCTGTGATGTTACCCTGCGATGTTACCCTGCGATGTTACCCTGTGACACCCCATACCTGTCTGAGGCCGTTTCTCCATATGTGTTCTAGAGCGTTTTCATCATCAGCCTCAGCCTGAGCACTGTTCCTATTGCAGAGAACGCCAGACCGAGAACGCACCATCACTGGATGTTCTTCTGGCCCCTCCCTCTTTACCCAGCATGCATCAGAGCAGACTTGTCCGTTCTTGAGATTGACGGCTGTCCCAGCATGCACTGCGGCAGCAGCTTTCAATGAAGCGGTCAGGTATTAAGTTTGAAGTTCTCTTTCTTTTGCTGTTGTTCAATAAAAGTATGTTTTAGGATCATTTGAAGCAAAAATATTATACTTTAAAGCGTGACTATACGGTCCATTTACGAATTCACCAGCGGAGCTCCAAAGCTAACGGCAGCCAGGGCTAACGTTAGCCCGTCTATAGCAGCCGTCTCTCGGCATAGCCGTGTGTGAAGGACCGCTGGCTCTGATAGCAATTTGTTTTTTTTTATCTGGTAAAATATTGATTAGATTTGTGTATTTGTGTGTATCTGACTGCGTTCATTATTATTCCCCCACTAAATCAAAAAGTCAGAATTTATTATCTAGAGACTATTAACAGGAGGTGAAATGCAGCTCTAGATGAGCTGAGCGTGTGGTGATGTCATCAGTACGCTTCTGTTCCAATCGACCCATATCTATGCTGCGCTCTCGCCAAGTCCAGAATTTCCTGTGTTCTAGTCAAGAACATACTTAGCAAGAACACAAGTCTGTACTGGCGTTCTAGTGAATTGAGAAAGGGCGTATGTCTCTGAAAGAGGTCAGCCTCACTTCAGTCAGTGAGCCCCAGGGCAGCTGTGGCTACAGTGTAATTTGCCACCATCAGTGTGTGAGTGAATGGGTGAATGAATCTAGTATAGAGCACTTTGGTCGAGTCTCCAAGCGCTTTATAAGTACAGGCCATTTACCATTCTGCAGACTCCAACAGGTTTTCTTCCAGAATGTTCCTGTATACACCACCATGTTTGACAGTGGGGTGTTCAGGGTGATGAGCTGCGTTTTTATGCCAAACATAATGTTGGTTCCATCTGACCAGAGCTCCTTCTACCATATTAGCTGTGTCTCTGAGGAGGCTTGTGGGAAACTATAAACCAGACATTCTATGAATATCTTTCAGAAATGGCTTCCTTCCGTAAGGCCAGATGTGTGGAGCATAGATTGACTCCCCATCAAGATGACGAAAAACCTGCCGGCAGAATATGTTGGCTTTTATTATCCTGCTGCCTGCAGTTTGTAGCACAGACCTGAAAAGCGCTAACATCTACTTCCAGCCGCCACCAACAGGAGGGGAAAACCCTGGAGAGGCGGGCCTGAGGCAGCTGCTGCTGGGGATTCCCAGTGACAGCGCAGCGCCCGGTATGTGGGGGTCTGAGCGGCTCCACACAGAGAAATAATCTTTTGAAGGCAGGATGGTAATCTGGATGAACTGACTGCACAGACCATGTTTTTCAGGAGGACTTTCTCACTTCAACATAGATTAAAGGAAAAGTCTCATCATATTCAGAAATCAAACTTGTCTTTGAATTTTGAACTTCCAAATGTTCCAAAGAACTGCATGGTTGAACCACTCAGCAGATTCCTGACCTTCAACGTCTCAGACATCAGGAGAGACCTTAGGTCACCGTTTGTCTCTCAGAGCCTCATCTGGATTCCTGATCATCATCATCATCATCATCATCATCAGAGGTCGGTATGATTTCATTATTCTTTACTGATGAATTCATGGTAGAACTTCTGAAAGTTCTTTAAAATCTGAAATGATTCCATCCTGTTCAATAAATGATCAGTGTTTTTAATTCAGAGTAATTTTCATGTGAATGTGCTTTACTGGAGGCATCCATGTTTGTCAAAGAACACTACTGCCACCTACTGGTTAGTGACATTGTCACGGTGCGGTATCGGCTGTTGATCAAGTCCCAGTGCTGTATCTGGTGTTTGTCACAACGCTATTATCCAAGTCATCTTGAAAACATTCTTCTTCCAAATGTTGGCTACATATTACAGGTTTTTCTCTGGCCAGAAGTTCATGGCAAATCCTCCCTCTTCAAGTTGGCCGATCCAACGACCAACCCGTCCGTGGAGGATCAGGAATCAGAAAGGTGGAATAACTTTTTTTTCACTTTTCCCCGATGTATTCCAAGCATCCAGCTGCCATGCACGTGGGCATTGTCAGTTTCACTATAGCTCTGGTGAATTTCAATGGTGAAGTCCTCTGGAAATCTTCAATAATTGTTGTTGATTGCAGATGTGTCTAGTAGTTCCCATTGATTTAGCTTGGAAAGCGGGGAGAATGGCGCTAGGCTTACCGCCGCACCGTGGCGTCACTGCTGGAAGATGGCAGGAGGGAGGGGCTACTATATTTGGGCAAAAATGGCCGCTCCCAGACTCAGTGATCGCAATGAAAAATATTTTTTAACCTGTGAGTTTTAGGTATAAATAATGATCCGTTGATTATTCCTGCTGACTGAACTTTCCTTTAAAACTACTTTCTAGCCGCTGATCACAGCTAATGTAGCAAAGCTGCTCTCTCATTGAACTCAGGAGCAGCAGAAACATCTGGACTCACTTTACTGGACGTCTGACCTTAATGGGGATCAGAAATGAAGCAGCAGGAGCGTCTTTGATGGCGTTCGGTGTGAACGCAGCATTAAGGTGAACAGCAGGCAGCGGGGATGGAGGCCTGCTGTACTAAACCTGCCCCCCCACCCCCACCTGATCGCTTTGAATCTAACAAAGGAACCTGAAGTCATTAGCTTCACAGCCACTCTAACCTGGAACAGCTCTGTTTGTCTTGGTTATATAACCCACGCTCTAAAGACAGCTTGGATCATTTCAGCCATGTTGACGAGTGAAAACACCAAACAGTCATTGCAGTGAAAGGGGGGGGGGGTAAGAAGATGCTGATGAATGTCACTTTCTCCCTCTCTACAGTTGATCCAATCGGACCCCCGCTTCCGTCAAAGCTGCACGTCACAATCTGTGCAGAGGATTCTTGCTCCTGCCTGTTCGCCCACTGACTATTATGATTCAACGCAGCCCTGCAGCCAGAGAGAGAAGAGATGAGGAGGGGAAAGTGAGACGAGAGGAGCCGAGCGTAGGCTTAACCTCCCTCTCCTTCTATCTGAGGAGAGATCAGCTCTTTCTTGCCTACAATGGACAGACAGAAAGGAACAGCTCAGTGGTGGGATGTGTGAAGGAGGCGGGGACGGAAACAAGCGGCTGACTGTGAAAGAAGGATGAATCACATTTTCAGCACCCGTCTCCTCCTGTCAGGGTCGCCTCAAACCGACTCTTTTAGGCAGTGGAGGCTTTTCTGACCACGATCATCCCCATGACTTTAGGTGGGACTCCTGGTGAACCAAAGGCTGCAGTCAGAGAGAATCCAAGCCGCTTCTTTTCTGATGAATTTGATCAGACCTCACTTCTGTCAGGAGCGACTATATGACCCATAATCTCCCTTTAGGAATCTTTAAAATGCTCAGATGCCTCTGATGTCTCCTTCTCTGTGGAACCACTGAGGAGGAGACATCAGGCAGCGTGGAGATGCTTTTTATAGCCATCAGTAGGAAAGCATGAACCATCCACTGGAAATGTCCTTTCTCTAGTTTGCAGTGATTACTGAGCCTTTTATAGACGCAGACTCGCTGTGAGTCATTTGTTCAGCGGTCTCAGGTTGGTCAAACTCCACAGAGGAAACATAAAGCTCCCTATCAGGCCTTTTATCTCTTTGCGTTTCCTGAAGTTTGGTCATATTGCTGATTTGATATTAGGCTGCAATAAAGGCATTTCAGAAAGATCTCATCCTCACCAGGAATGATGGAATCCAGAACATTCTTTCCAGTTGCTTTAAGGTCCACCACTTTCATTTTGATCAGAGAGGGTCGTTCACTGAACTTTTTATTTCAGAACAGGGGAATGCTTCAATTCTGGCTAAAAATTTTACAACTGAAAAAACATTATCTACTGTTTTTTTCCTTTTCGGCTGAGCAAAACAACATAAAGAAAAATAACCCTGTTAGGAAGCTAAAAGCTAAAAACCAGGCCTCCTGACCCGCTGCAAGGCGCTCTTCCACTCACCTTGATTAAATCCTCATCGTTTCAGTTGGACAGACTGACGTCTCCCTTTAGCAGGTCTCATTTCTGCACCAGTTATCTAAGGAAACACAAACAGAGCAGAACAAATCAGTAGGAAGCTCACCTTTCTTTATGCGCTGTTCAAAACGCTGCATTAAATTCAATCTAATGCAGTTGATTCAGAAACTGTTCAGTATTTGCTCTTTCCAAAGCTTAAACTATTAATTGTGATTAATCTATTTCGCAGGGTGGCTGGGCTCTCCCTTAGAGATAAGGTGAGGAGCTCAGTCATTCAGGGGAGGGGCTCAGTGTAGAGCCGGATCTCCTCCACATCGAGAGGAGTCAGTTGAGGTGACATCTTCTTCGGATGCCCCCTGGACGCCTCCCTCGGGGAGGTGTTCCAGGCACGCGTCCCACGGGGAGGAGGCCCAGGGGCGACCCAGGACGCTGGAGGAGACTATGTCTCTCGGCTCGGCCTGGGAAGCCTAGGGCTTCCCCAGCAGAGCTGGAGGAGGCGTCTGCGGAGAGGGGAAGTCTGGGAGTCTCTGCTTTGTCTGCTGCCCCCGCGACCCGGTTCCGATAAAGCGGGAGACGACGAGTTCGAGAATCTAGTTTTGAAATAATTTAGTAATCGATTAATCACCAACAGGATTATACAGACTCTAAAACGCGTTGTTATGTCCTCAGTGAATATGTTGCTTACTCAGTCAGTGTGATTGGTTTGGTCTGCAGCAACCTGGGAGCAGTGCATGCTGGGAGACAGGAAGAGTCTCTGGCATTTTGTCACCTGCATGGAAATGTTAGCTCCTCATTGCTAGCTATTCTTTTCCTCCCCTCGCTAAAGCAACGTCTGTAAGTTATGCTTTCTTTATCAAGTTAAGCTGGTGTGTTTTAACATTAATATGTATGTTCAGAAGGCTAAAATGTTAAGTTTGCAAACAAGATGTTACCCTTCTATATTTTGCTGCCGTTTGCTATTTGGTTAGCTTTACATTTGTCAGAGCAGCTATACAGATAATCAGCTTATTTCTCACATTTTCTAATATACTCTCTAAACTGTAATTTGGGTATTTATTGTACTTTGTTACAGTTTCACAAAAAGATTCTCACTAAACTTCATGGAAGAACAACGACTGACTCCTGGAGTTTTTTGAGACTGTTTAACTGGATGGACTTGTGGGTCATAACAGTGAAAGATCAGACTCAGCCTTTGGAGAGAGGAGCAGGATTACTTCAGTGAAAAGACGTCAATACAGCCTTTCTGGGACACAAGTATTGCCATCATACAGAGTAATTCAGCTTCAAGAGATACGTGGCTAATATTACAGCTTCTAGAAAGCTTCATGTTAGCTTCCTTCTCCTGATGCTAGAAACACATTGAGCTATCATGTCACAATGCAGCAATGTTGAAGAAATTGAAGATAATCGGTGTAAGTCTGACCACTCCAGGAGCAGCCGCTTGTCTGGTGCATCATCTACTTCAAGGATTAGCATAGCCATTGCAAGAGCAAAGGCAAAAGGCTGAAGCAGCACAAGCAAGAGCTTAAGGTGGAGCAGGCACGTATCCAAGCGAATCTTCATGCACTTAAAGAAGAAAAGGAAAAAGATGCTCCCATAGCGGAAGTAAATACTCTCTTACCTGGTTTACAGGATATGGGGTTTGAAGTTCACAGCGAAGCTAAAAGTCCAGTTCCCCAAGCCATCAAAGATGAGCGCACCACAGTCTATGTATCAGAACAAACCAGCCTGCACAGTATGGGTTCAGCTGCTGCAATGGAGAGCATTAACCCATTACCAACATCAAGCAACTGATGCTGATGTCATGATGCCGCACCATGCATCTCAGGACAGTCGGACGAGCAGAGCACCATCACATCACAACTTGTCTTCAGCTAATCAGAGTGATGGAACCCTTCCACAACAGAATATTAGACATGATTTTTTATCTTCTGTGAACAACGTTGAAGACAGGATGACATACAGAGCTAGCCATGATCATCCTACAACCAGTGGAGATCTCATTAAGTATCTTGCCCGCAATCAACTGGTGACTTCAGGACTCACCACATATGATGACCAGCCAATGAACTATTGGGCCTGGAAAGTATCATTCCAAAATGCTATTGCTAATCTGGAGCTTTCTGCTACAGAAGAACTTGGCCTCTTACTTAAACATCTAGGAAAGGAGTCAGCAGAGCAGGTGAAAAGAATAATATCAGTCAATATTAGAGATCCTGCTAAAGGGCTGTGCATGGCATAGGATCGCCTTGGTGAAACATTTGGCTCACCAGAGGCTGTTGAACAAGCTCTGTTTAGTAAACTGGAAAACTTTCCAAAGGTTACAACAAAGGAACCACAGAGATCTGACAGATCTGTTAGCAGAGCAACAAGCAGCCAAGGAAGATGGTTATCTCGCAGGTTTATCCTATTTGGATACTTCTAGAGGAACTAGGCCTATTATTGAGAAACTACCGTACAACCTAGAAGAAAAATGGTTGTACCACGGGAGCAAATATAAACAAAATCATATTGTCAGTTTTCCAACTTTCTCAGTGTTAGTAGACTTTATCTGTACAGTAGCGAAGGCTCGTACAGACCCAAGCTTTAACCTCTCAATACATGGTCTGCCAGACAGGAAGAGTAAGTGGGAGAGGCCTGTTAAAACATCTGTGTATGTTCAAAAGACACAGGTTTACTGAGCTCCTAAGTTGGAGTGTAAGGAAGCAAGAGAACGGGTTGATCCAAACAAATATTGCCCGCTGCACAATAAACCCCATCCTTTGAGGAAATGCAGAGGCTTCCTAGAAAGAGCACGGGTGATCGTAAACAGCTTTTGAAAGAACACTTCATCTGCTTCCGCTGTTGCTCTTCCACAGAACATCTTGCAAAGAACTGCACTGTTGATGTAAAATGCTCAGAGTGTGGGAGCACTGCTCATGTCTCCGCATTACATCCCCATCCACCTACCTGGAAGTCCATGCTGTCACCTCCCACTTCAGAGTATGGCAGAGAGGAGGACAGAGCGGATGGCCAAGAGGTAAAGTCATCATGCACACAGGTATGTGGGGAAGGTCTTAGCGCTAGAGCATGTGCAAAGATCTGCCTTGTAAATGTGTTTCCGAATGGACAGAGAAAAGTCCAAGAGAATGTACGTTATATTGGATGAGCAGAGTAATCGATCTCTTGCACGCTCAGAGTTCAATATCTTCAGATTACCGGGTGCTCCTACTCTTACAGACTCAAGACCTGTGCCGGACGTACAGAGACAGCGGGGAGGAGAGCCAGCGGCTACACTGGGGAGCCAGTGGATAAGAGCTTGTGCATTCCTCTGCCAACACTTCTTGAGAAGATACCACCTCTAGATCCATTCGCCAAGATTCTCCTACTACTGGGCAGAGATATCTTACAGGTACACAAGGTTTGTGAGCAAATAGGTGGCCCAGGAGACACTCCGTTCGCTCAGAGGCTCGACCTAGGTTGGGTTGTTATTGGTGACGTGTGCCTTGGAGGAGCTCACAGACCATTAGAGGTAAGAAGTTACAAAACAGCTGTCCTAGAAAATGGTCGCACCAGTTATCTCCAGCCATGCACAAATAGAGTAATCAGAGTAAAAGAGATATTTGGTCAAACCCGTAAACATCACCATCATTTGCCACCAACCTCTACATACAGCCCAAAAATATTTACTGGAGACAGTTTGAGGCAAACTCTCTTTGTTTGTATACCCAATGACCACAAACTTGCTCCATCTATGGAAGATCTAGAGTTTTTGAAAATAATGGAGGCTGAGTGCTATCAGGACAATTCTAAAAGCTGGGTAGCACCATTACCTTTTCGGTCCCCAAGAAAGCAGCTACCAAACAACAGAAAGCAGGCTTTTGATTGTCTCTCACCTCTCCAACACTCATTGGAAAAGCGGCCACAGATGAAAGCTGATTTCTTTGAGTTTATGGAGAAAATGTTCAATAAAGAACATGCAGAAGTTGCCCAACCAATGCAACCTGGACAGGAATGTTGGTACTTGCCTTTGTTTGGCCTATACCATCCCAGGACACCAGATAAATTCCGTGTGGTCTTTGACAGTAGTGCATCACATGAAGGGGTGTCATTAAACAATGTTTCGCTCACTAACCCTGACCTTAACAACAGCCTGTTAGGTGTTCTCATGAAGTGCAGGAAGGAACAGGTGGCCATCACTGCTGACATAGAGCACATGTTCCACTGCTTCGTTGTGAAGGAGGACCACAGGAATTTCCTCCGGTTTCTAAGGCACAGGAACAATGACCCTACTTCAGACCTCATAGACTACAGAATGCGAGTTCATCTTTTTGGGAACAGTCCCTCCCCCGCAGTTGCTATTTATGGGTTGCGGCGAGCAGCTAAGGAAGCAGAGGCTGATTATGGCAGTGACGTGAGAAGAGTCATCGACCGGAGTTTTATGTCGATGATGCTTTAAAGTCCTTCAGTACTGAAGAAGAAGCCATCAGCATCCTCAGACAAGAACAAAAGATGCTTGCAGCCTCTAATCTAAGGCTGCATAAAATTGCATCTAACAAGCCTGCAGTTATTGAAGCATTTCCATTGAAAGATCGTTCCAAGGATGTCAGTAGTATAGAGCTCTTTGTGGATGATCCGCCTATGTAATGTAGCCTTGGATTGTGCTGGAGCATGCACACAGACACCTTCATGTTTCCGATTGAAGATGAGCAGAAGCCGTTCACTCGCAGAGGGGTTCTCTCAACCATGAATAGTCTCTATGATACGCTAGGCTTCATCAAAGTAACAAGTCACCAGAATCAGACTGAAATAGGTTTGTTTTTGGCATCTTGTTGATCCTGACAACGACTCTGAAGTACGTCCCTAGGTGATGGTGAGTCTCACACAGGTTTCCAGTGATGTGATACACCCATATTGCTTTAGACATTTATTTTAGGTTCAGTAATCTTCTCAAAGCCATAGCGCATGTCATCCATATAGCTTGTTCCTTCATCCATTCCATGCAGAGAAGGTGTCAGGGGTGGCACATTTGTTGTCCTACAAAGGAAGAGATATTAAGAGCCAAAGTGTGCATCATAAAGAGTGATCAGAGAGAGTGCTATGCAAAGGAGTTGAAGTGCATTTGCTCTGGGTCCAACATTCCATCCTCTAGCAGCCTGTGGAAGCTGCATCCCATGATGGATCAAGATCAACTTCTAAGAGTGGGATTGAACAATCAGGGCTGAGTCCAACAGAGACCCATCCCCTTATTATTCCTGGCCGTCATCATCTGGCGACACTGCTTGTATCTCACTATCAAGAAGCTGTGAAACATCAAGGAGGACATTTTACCGAAGGTGCTATTCGAGCTGCAGGATTCTGGCTTGTGGGTGTCAAACGCTGTATTAGCAGCTTGCTCTACAAATGTATCATATGTAGGAAGCTGAAGGGGAAGTCAGATCATTACCAAATGGCCACTCTGCCAGCAGAATGGCTGCAAGTGGCACCTCCCTTCACCTACGTAGGTGTTGATGGCTTTGGCCCGTGGGACATCGTCTCACGCCGTACAAGAGGAGGAGCCTCTAACTCAAAGTGGTGGGCAGTGATGTTCTTATGTATGTGTTCAAGGGCGGTGCATATTGAGGTGATTGAGGGAATGACCTCCAGCAGCTTCATTAATGCTCTGAGGAGGTTCTTTGCTATCATGGGTCCTGCAATACAAATACGCTCTGACTGTGGATCACACATGGGAGGCGCATGGGAGCGAACGATCGGTATCGCCCGCCATATTTTGGATTGCATGTTGCTTGAGCAAAGGAAAGCCCACTTGACGTATGAAATCCTGACCTCACTTATGGCTGAATTACTAAACTGGTGAAAGACAACTGGATTTTTAACAGCCGGATTCAGGAGTCCCTTTCAGGAAAGGGGCTAAAATCCTGGTCAGTAAGCACGTTAAAGTTATAATAATTCAACTGATAATAAATAACTAGCTTTACCCTTGATTTGAATGACCTATTAATTAACTAACTTCCAGTTTTAGTTATTTAATACATTAATAACCTTCTGGTGAAGTGGCACAACGTTGCAGAGCACAGGGCACCAGCTGTGAATTTGGCAAACCTGGTGTTCTCTGGCAAAGCATCCTGCACAATGTTGGGCTGTGAGCACAACCCCCATCTGTGAACATCAGGCCCTCATACTATCCTCATGGAGTCAGTTTCTAACCATTGGTGCAGATATATGCCCATCCAGCGACTGCTAACTCAAATGGTAAGTCACCCCTCCTGCAAACAGGAGGCCTGGGTGCCAGCTGGGGGGAAGGAGCTTCCTTAGGCATGACCCTTCATGCTAATGCCTGCTTTGGGGGAGTGGCGGCCTAGTGTTTAGGGCATTGCGTTTGTAATCCTGAGGTTCTAATTTCAAGCCCCACTCCCACAGACTGCCTCTCTGTGTCCCTGAGCAACCAAGGCTCTCCCCAAGCACTGCACTATGGCAACCCAGTGCTCTCCAAGAGGATGGGTTAAATGCTCATTTCATTACTCTGAACTTGTGACAGTGTAATGACAATAAACAGCTGGAAAATGCTGGCCTGCTGGAGGTCATTCTACAGAGCTCTGGCAGTGCTCCTCCTGTTCCTCCTTCACAAAGTCGGAGGTCGCGGTCCTGCTGCTGGGTTGTTGCCTTCCTACGGCCTCCTCCCATCTCCTGTTGTCCTGGCCTGTCTCCCGGTAGCGCCTCCAGCCTCTGGACACTATGCTGACAGACACAGGAAACCTTCCTTCCACAGTTTTCACTGATACGCCTGGATGAGCTGCACTACCTGAGCCCCTTTTGTGGGATGTAAAGTCCGTCTCATGCTACCACGAGTGTAAAAGCACCACCAACATTCCAAGTGACCAAATCATCAGCCAGAAGGCAGCTGCTTTATAGAGTTGGTCTTGCTAATTTCCAAAAATATCCACGTTTCCTTTTTACTTTAAACAGTGAATCTTAAGATAAGGCAGCAAAATCTGCTTTAAAACACTAATTCTCTGGTCTTTTACCCTCACTGAGATTTAGCCTATTGGCCTAATTCAAGCTGAAATGTGTTGGTGAGAACGATACCCTGCAGGAGATCCTCGCTGCATACAGACATTAACTGTAACAAATCATTAAAAAAAGCGCATCATTATTACAACAATCTTCTGTTGCCCTTCAGAGTCATGGAAGTATGTTTTAACTGAAATCATTTTAATTATATGATGAATAAGTTTCTTTTTCTTTATCAGCTCAGGACATATGTTTTGATGAGGATCTAATAATCTGTGAGTATTAATTTTTCTTCATCATTTGCATTTGTCCTCAGTTTTGCAATTTCTCTCCTTCTTTGACTCTGAACAGGAAATTAGCCGCTCTCAGCACATCGTCTGCACTTCACAACCTGCTATGATTTGTGTAAATAATTCAAGTATGAACACACTATAAAAAGATCTTGGTCTGTGTGATAGCTGGGCTGCCCCCCCATGATTTCTTTCTAACAAGCAGTACTTTCATTAAACTTTTAACTCTTCAATATTATGTTATTCTTATACATTTTCTAAGGTCCACATTTGTGTGACCATTTTCTATAATATTTTTGCTGCTGTGAACACCAGTATTTCCCCCATTATGGGATAATAAAGGGATTTTCTATTCTATATTTTCATTTATACCTGAGGTTAGAGTTGAAATTTGAACATAATAATTAGTTTTGTTGAGAAAGAAAAGTTTGATAAACAATCTGAACTGATCTGATCCGCTTATCACAGTTTCATTGATCACTAGATAGAAACGACTCGGAAAGAATGAAGTTTGACATTAGAAAGAAAAGGCTTTGATGTAGTTAAAGTACTACTCCTGTTGTAGCTTAGCTTTGTTAACATTTCTCTGGTGGGTAGGGTTAGGGTTAGTAGTAGAGCTTAACTCAGGACATTTTCGCTAAAGTTGTATTATTTAATCTGACATGTTTACTGTGGGAGCTGAAGGTCAGAATATGGGCTGTCTGTATGGAAGTGAATCTCTGAGTACCTGGAACCAAGCACCTGTAGTTGTTTGTGAGGGTGAACTAATGCATGTAAAGTTTATCCAAAGGAAAAATGCTCAATAGTGGTTGTGGAGAGCCGAAGAGCCACTACACCCAGCCAGCCACTACAGGATAGGGGGGCCCCACCAGTCGCACCACTATAGCTCGGGGGCCAGGGGCCAGCGGTAGGATTCAGATAAATTCTCCATATTAATATATGATCAGAAATCATTCCTAAAAGCTTAACATTAAGGAATGAATCCAGGTCAGAGTCATTCCAAAACTTTTGAAACTTAATTTAATGTTTTTCTTCTTCTTGTTAAGATTAAGTTTTTCTAGTTAAAATATATTCAAAAATCTTTTATCATTGGAACCATAGCAAACTGTTCTAAGTCGTTGAGTCTTTTTTATGTCATCTTTATAGTTAAATATCATTTTTGAAAATGAAGAAAATCTTTGATTAGTTGTTAAGGATAATTTTGTCTTGAAAGTACTTTTTAACCCTGTATATGCTGTTAAAAACCAGAGAGTTTGGCTCAAAAATGCTTTTTAGCTTAGAAATGATGCTAATTCCTTTAATGTTGATTCAATGAAATGAACATTAATTGACATTTTATGTCATTTAGATCAGTGTTTCCCTTTGGGAATTTTGTCTTACCATGAGAACCAGCAGAATCTTTACTGTGACACGTAAAAAAAATCAGATCTGAATTTAAAACCCTTGTGACTCGGCTTTGAACGCAGGCCGTTTCTAACGGCATACTTGTGCTTGTGAAACGCCATCATCCTCCGCCGCCAGCGCTATTCCAGTTCACGAGAACGGACAAAGTCTCCGGATGTTGTTCTGGCCCCTCCCCTCTTTACCCAGCATGCATCAGAGCAGACTTGTCCGTTTCTCCAGACTGACAGCTGTCCCAGCATGCACCGCTGCAGCAGCAGCAGCTTCCAGGTTAAGCTTCGCAGAGCTTCAGAGGATTAAGTTCAATGTTCTCTTTTCTGTTGCTGTTCTACAAAAGCAAAATCATTTGATGCGAGAGTATTATACTTTAAGCTTCACTATATGAAACATTTACAGATTTAATGCAGAATTTAATGTTGAGAGGAACGTGGCAACCATCAGCCAGGGCTAACGTTAGCCCGTCTGAGGCAGCCAAGGCCAACGTTAGCATTGGCTGCGCGACCGCCAGGGTAACGTTAGCCCGTCTGAAGCAGCCATGGCCAACGTTAGCTTTGGCTGCAGCAGCCAGGGCTAACATTAGCCCGCCTGAAGCAGCCATGGCCAACGTTAGCATTGGCTGCGGCGGCCAGGGCTAATGTTAGCCCGTCTGAAGCAACCATGGCCAACGTTAGCATTGGCTGCGGCAGCCAGGGCTAATGTTAGCCCGTCTGAAGCAGCCATGGCCAACGTTAGCATTGGCTGCGGCGGCCAGGGCTAATGTTAGCCCGTCTAAGGCAGCCAAGGCCAAAGTTAGCTTTGGCTGCACCGACCAGGGCTAACGTTAGCCCATTTGAGGCAGCCAAAGCCAACGTTAGCTTTGGCTGCAGCGGCCAGGGCTAACATTAGCCCGTCTGAAGCAGCCATGGCCAAAGGTAGCTTTGGCTGTAGCGGCCAGGGCTAACGTAAGCCTGTCTGAGGCAGCAAAGACCAACGTTAGCTTTGGCTGCAGCAGCAAGGGCTAAAGTTAGCCCGTCTAAGGCAGCCAAGGCCAACGTTAGCATTGGCTGCGGCGGCCAGGGAAACGTTAGCCCGTCTGAGGCAGCCAAGGCCAACGTTAGCTTTGGCTGTTAAGCAGCAAGGGCTAAAGTTAGCCCGTTAAGGCAGCCAAGGCCAACGTTAGCATTGGCTGCGGCGGCCAGGGAAACGTTAGCCCGTCTGAGGCAGCCAAGGCCAACGTTAGCATTGGCTGCAGCAGCAAGGGCTAAAGTTAGCCCGTCTAAGGCAGCCAAGGCCAACGTTAGCATTGGCTGCGGCGGCCAGGGAAACGTTAGCCCGTCTGAGGCAGCCAAGGCCAACGTTAGCTTTGGCTGCAGCAGCAAGGGCTAAAGTTAGCCCGTCTAAGGCAGCCAAGGCCAACGTTAGCATTGGCTGCGGCGGCCAGGGAAACGTTAGCCCGTCTGAGGCAGCCAAGGCCAACGTTAGCATTGGCTGCGGCTGCCAGGGCTAACGTTAGCCCGTTTGAGGCAGCCAAGGCCAACGTTAGCTCTGGCTGCAGCGGCCAGGGCTAAAGTTAGCCCGTCTAAGGCAGCCAAGGCCAACGTTAGCATTGGCTGCGGCAGCCAGGGCTAACATTGTACGCTTCTGTTCCAGTTGACCCAGATTGAAGGCCAATTTATGTTTCTGACGCATAGCCGCTGCAACGTCAAATCTGTCTCTGTGCGACCACGCCCCCCATGTAGAGATTCTACAACAGTCGTCATGCACCTTAAAAAAATCCTGACTATACGTCGGACGGTCGCAAACCCACGCAGACCTCAAGCGGAAATACGCAGACAAAAAGCAGCTGTAATTGGTCCTTAGTATGCCTTTCCGGCTGTCTGTGTGGTCGTCCTTCTCGACTCGGTGCCGGGGCGCGCCATTTCTAAAAACCGAGGAGTAATAACGATGGATAACCACAACAAAAGGTTGATAGAGGAGGTTCAGAAGTACAACCGCTTGTACGATACCTCAGACATGTTGTTTTGGAAAATAAACACTCATGCCGTCGCAGCCGAAGAAGTTATCAAAAGTTCTCTAATAGGCTCCCCCTAGTGCTTTGGTGGGAAACTGCTGTGCGTCCCTAGAAAATCCTGACCGACGATGCAGAAGCTTACTAGCAAAACTGGTTCGCGACCAGACCCAAGCGACAGTCGACTTGTGCTGCTGCTAAGTTATAATCCGCCCTCTATGCTGCGTGCTCCCATTCTCCCCGAGTCCAGACTTCCCTGGTTCCTAGTCAAGAATGGGCTTGGTGAGGAAACGAGTCCATAATCGAGTTCAAGTGAAACAACCATAGTCTGTGTTTTTGCTCCTGTTTTGCCATCAGAGTGAGGACCATTTGTAGCAAACAGAGGGAGTTTAGCTGTTTGACCCGATCTGACTGGATGTGACTGAAATGTCTGATTCGCTGCTGCATCAATGAACTGAACAGTTCTGCTGGGTCCGGCTGCGTGTTCAGGTCAGGGTGGAGACTTTAAATAAAGTTCTGCCTGTTTTAAAGACTGGATCCTGACATGTCAACCAGACTCTTTAATTCGATCATCAGTGGGATTCAGTGGAGTGGGAGGAGTCCACTCGGTTCAAACTTTACTTCCACACCATGCTGGCTCTGTGTCCGTTTCAAAAACATCTTTGGTTTATTCCTGTTAGACACATTATTCATAGAACCGCCACCATCTTTCCACCGTCACCAGGACAGAGCAACGAAATCCCCTCTCTGCATTTAACCCCCCCCCTTGGGGAGCAGTGGGCTGCCATGGTGCGGTGCCCAGGGAGCAGTGGGGGATTAAGGGTCTTGCTCAGAGACCCAGAGTGGCAGTCTGTGGGAGTGGGACTTGAACTCAGAACCTCAGGATTCTGAGCTCTATGCTCTAACCACTAGACACCCCCCCCGCCACAAATTCATTCATTCATTTAAACGTCCATTTACTGCCAGAAAAGCTTTACTGAACTAAATCTAGTAAAGCTCAGACTTAGACAATAAAAGTTGTGCCTCATATCTTCCTTCACCTGTTCTTCTAATAAATCATTAATGCTGTTTAAAGCTTTTCATTTTGGACATTTCTCTGGATTCATCAAATCAACCTTCCCACAGGCAGCTCTATAGAACCGCAGCTCCTAGACAGCGCTGAGCACCTGATGGCTTCAGAGAGCAGGTCCTGCTCAGAACCCGGAACCCTCCAGGTCCAGGTCCAGGTCCAGGTCCAGGTACCCCCCCACCCCCAGCAGCTGGATCAGAACCATAACTCTGCAGCCATTAAACAAGAACCTGTTCAGAACCACCCACCGCCTCTGTGACCATCATCATCATCATCATCACCATCATCATCGTCACCTAAACATCAGCCTGCAGATGGGCCATTAAGTTTCCCCCCTCCTGAGGCGCGCGGCGCTGCGCTGCGTGGCGCTGCGTGGGCGACCAGCTAAACATGGACTCCTTCCTCCAGGTTCCTCCTCACGAGCTTCTCCACATTTAGCTTTGATGATCGGAGGCATCCAGCTGTGGAGCGGCTCACAGGAAGCCCGCATTAGGCCGTTAATGACGGCTGTCACATTCCATCAGAACCGAACCGCGTCAGGCTGACAGCCCCGCTTCCTGCTTACCTGCGCAGGTCCCACACCTCCGACCGAACCGCCTGCTAGATCCAAACGCTCCTCCGGTTCTGCAGACCAAGAGGAGAGAAGGAGAAGGAGAAGGAGAGGAGCTGTGGGCTGCTGTGAGTCTGACTGTCAGAGAGGGGGGGCAAGAGCCCCAACAGCACCGGAAATAAGCAGAATGGCTCCGATAATAAAAGAGAGGAAGGAAGGAGGAAAGGAAAGAAGGAAGGAAAGAGATTAAAGCATCAGACATCTGATAGGAAATAAGTGAATCATTGTTTGTGAATCTTTGTCTTTTTAAACAGAAACTGACTGAATCAGGGTTTAACCTGATCACCTGCCTCTAATTGGTATTTTATTTTGAAAGGACAACGGAAGCAGCATCTGACTAATGTCACACCTTTACTGCAAATAAACCTGAGAATGAATCGATGTGTGGAGATGGTGTGGATGTGTGGCAGCACCTAAAGCTCACATTAATAAACGATCAGATCCAAACGGTCAGCAGATCAAACAGAAGGAAATGATGATTAAATCACATTAACAGATAAAAGCTTTATTATGGTTGAACAGTGGATCAGGTTCACTGATCAAGCAGCTTCCATGAAGTTGGAGCAGAGGAGGTTTGAAGAGACTCAGTCTGCAGGAGAGGATCTATTTTAATGCGCGGGTAGCACATCCACATTAAACACGTTAGAAGTATAGAACCTTTGAAATGATATTACTGTTATTATAATGATGATTTGTCTGATAAAATTAAAAACTGTTCTGCTTTATAATAGATAAATAAATTGCAGATGTGCTATGGTTAGCTTCTATGTTCAGTTATCCTACAGCCATGTTCACTGAAGCAACAGAGAGAAGAAGACATGATGGAGCAGAATCTTTGATGATGGCAACTTAATATAGAGAGAAGCAGAACCAGGATCAACCAACATGAAGGATGGTGACGGGGGGGGGGGGGTCATGGGGAAGCTGCAGCACGACTGGGACTAGTGGGACTGACTGGGACACTTCTGAGACCTGTAAGATGGTTCTGCTGAAGATCCAGAAGCAGGAGGAGGAAAAGAAAGAGTTACCATTTAGGTGATACTAGGCAGTTCCTAGGGCCCCAAGTTCCTGGGGGCCCCATAAAACTCTGTTTACATGTATGGTTAATACAACTATTCCTTATTTGTGCACATTAATTATGTTTTTTGTTTTCTTTGGCTAAAAATGCCATCAGAGCGCTGATAATATTAAGTGTATGTATCAACCCCCCCCTTCAGTGTCCCACCATATTGGATCAGTCCATTTTGCTGCACATGTTCAGAAAGGTCCAAGCAGACAGCAGCAAACCATTTGAAAACAAACCATGCAAAGAGCAGTGTTGCCAACTTAAGCGCTTTTAGTGGCTATATTTAACCACTTTGCAGACCCTCCTAGCACTTTGACTTTTCTAAAAGCTCCTAAGCGCCAAATCTAGAGGCACTTTTCTGCTACTGGAAACTTTGGAGACAACATCTAAAAACAGCGAACTCTAGCTCTCCAGGGCAAGTAGATTAACCCCGCCTCCTGCTCTCCTCTATCTTGTCTGCTGTCATGATTCATGCAGCTATTATTTCATCCAAATGAAAAATGGAGAACAGATAAGCAGATCATGGTTTTGTCTACAGTGAAAAGAAGGACTGGGTTATTACATTTGGCCTTTTGGAAACACAGGAAGGAGCAATCAGCTAAGTGAGAAGCTTAGTGCTTGGAAAAAATCTTTTCATTCCTTTTAGAGACAGCATGAAAAGTCAGCTGAGTACAAAACATAGAGAGGAAAAACAAGAAGAAAAGGGACAAGAAGAGAGGGACACAACCTAGAACAGATAATGGATGTCTATTCTATTAACATCTCTATATCTGGGAGAACGGGGCTGTTCTATGTGTTCTCCATACAGAGGGGCCCCTGCCTGTCTTTGCCCAGGGCCCCACATTTCCTAAATCTGGGCCTGTGTGTGAAGTCTTGGTGATTACAGAAGGAGGGAGTTGCTGCCTGCTTATTGTGGAGCTGTTTTACAGGCAGTCATTGGAGGAAGTCCTGCAGGAGATAAAGTCCCGGTAAGAACTTGAATTCAGCCATTAAATAAACAGTAGCATTTAATTCATTGAGATCTAGAGGTCAGCAGATGGGTTGATACTGAGAACTGCTCTTAAACCACAGCTTCTTAGGACAGATGTTTGGCAGGCGATGTGGACCACACTGCCCCCTAGTGGAAGAAACACGGTTAGTGTCCAAGCAGGGACATTATTCCCACATTTTCTCTTTAGATTAGGGCTGGATGATATGGCCATAGTTCATATATTTGTTCATTTAAGTAAATTCAATATAGAAACAAAAACTTCTGAAGTCAAGAAATCCCAGAACAGACGCAATATCTCACTTTAGATACGTTTACTTTGAAGATAAACACCTAAAACGACATAAAACGCAGAATCATGCTGTAATCATACTGGAATATTAGATAAGCCATATTACCCTCATTGAGTAAATCTATTTTGTGACGTATAATGACATTAGATTATTGTACAGGCCTCTGTTGATGTTGATCAGCCATGTGTTTCTACCGTTGATGCCGATTCAGGAGTCATCTGTATCTGTCATGTAATTTGTTATACTAAAATATGTGCAAATAGATGGAACCCTCTAAACAGAGTGTAAAAAGGAAGTGTGTTCATGCTCTGCACTAAGCTCTCCTGCATTAAAGGGCTTTCACTGAGATCTTTGCCATATTTGCTGCTCAATCCTTTAACCATCTGCCTTAGTCAAGATTTCTATTCAGCACAGGCAGAGAACGCAGTCATGAAGAAGCAAAGAGAAATCTGTTCTTTGACAAACATGGATGCCTCCAGTAAAGCACATTCACATGAAAATTACTCTGAATTAAAAACACTGATCATTTATTGAACAGGATGGAATCATTTCACATTTAAAGGACTTTCAGAAGTTTGAATTCTGAATATGAGCGACTTTTCCTTTAACCTTTTTCTTAAAATGAAAACTATTCATTGCCTTAATATGCTTCTGGGAGCTGTCCAGAGGAGAGGTGCTGAATTGCTGCCTTGTTTGCATGTCTTTACCTTCAGGGACCAGGATATTCATGAAAAGAATTGAACTTTAACAGTCGGAGCCGGATGGGTTACCTGTACCCAGCACCTCGATGGATGGACGATCTGACAGCTCTACGCCTGGCTGAGTGACGTGGCGTCTAAAAACTAGCTAACTGAAATACATAGGGCTGTCCGAAGTACTACCAGGGCCAAAAAGCGACCATGTTTCTGCTGTGGATCATTGTAAACAGAGGAAGCAGCTGTATTTATACAGCAAACTGCACTATAAGTTGAGTTAATGACTTATTTCTAGAACTGCGCTGCTTGAGGCGGCTGCATGTTGGAGAAACTCTGCTAGCTTGACTCTGATATTTGGCTTTACGAGAAATTTTGTTTCTATATTAGTGGAATTTCTTTTTTCTTTTTGTTTTAGCATCTGGTCTTGAACGCTGTCAGACTAGAAGGATGTTCACTGATATTTTTATCCTTTTTGGTTACGTGTTACGATACGTAACCACAGCAACCATAGCAACTTGATTTTTCTTAAATCTGGGAACAGCTAATAGACTTTTGTCACAAAACCTGGAAATAGTCCGCCGTTGAAAAGGGCCACTTCCTGTTAGCGGTCTGTCTGTCAGGGTGGGTGGAGGTTTGAAGAGGACCCGGATGCAGAAGCTGAAGCTGAGGTGGTTCTTACAGATTTGGTAACAAATAACAAAATCCACAAAGTCTAAAAAATACTTAAATCCAGAAAAAAACTCAACAAGACGGCAAAGAAATGATGACAAACCAGCAACAGTGATGATGAGCAGGAGGAGCATATATGGGAGAGAGAAGCAAAGATCAGGCTAATCAGCAGATTGGGAGCAGGTGTGAACAGAGGAGACTAGAAGGGAGCTAGGAGAAGGAGACTGACACTAGAGGGCAGCAGAGGGCAAACAAGAAATACCTAAGAACTCAAATACAATCAAAAATAACTAGAATAACACAAAATAGAAATAAAACCAATGAAAACTTAACGATCAAACCCAAACAGAACCAAAACCATGACACTGTCATTGCAAAATTGATGGTTGATGGAAACTGGTTTGATTAACTTTCCAGCTGTTACATATAATGATGTAGAGGAAATGGCAGAAGCAAATTCATCAACAAATAAGCGTGAGAAGGGCTGTTCATTCTTTCATGGAGAATTTATTCAGTTACAGTTGATCGGCACTCGTTGTTTTAATATCTTCATCCACTAGATGGTGCCAACCTGCCACTAACTGGAACTTATCCAAAGTATATTAGTCATGGATGTAATTGAGAAATGGATAGTATATTCAAAAGCCAGTTATCATATTAAACTGGGATAATATCGGTGATTCGATGTGTCTCATTATTGGTCCATCGCTGCAGGAGCAGAATCAGCATGACTTGATTGCTGCGAGAGAACTGGCTGTTGCTTCTGAACCCTTTCCATGGCAGACTCCCTCTATGTTGGTTCTGTAAAGTTATTTCAGAACTGATATTTAGGCGGCTGATGCTGAACCTGGAGACTAAATTATACTGTGTGAAATGATGGCTACACACAGAAGTACTGGTTTCTTTATGCAGGTGTCTGGATTCCCATCTTACCTCGCTGCTGGGACCCACTGCAAAGATATGAAAATAAAGCGCTTACTGAGTGAAATCCATCAAACAGTGGAATAGGACCAGGTTAGATTCTTTTAATTATTTTTATTCTTTATGAGAATAAAGTCAGGAGAACTAAGCCAAAGGGATACAAAAATAAACTCTTAAAGTCCCTCTGATACTGTTTAAGTATCTGGATCTATTTGCCCCATTCAACATGGCGGACGCTCTGACCCATCTGAACGGAGATAATTTCCCCCTGGGATCATTAAAGTATTTCTGATTCTGATCCTGATCCTGATTCTGATCCTGATCCTGATCCTGATTCTGATTCTGATCCTGATCCTGATCCTGATTCTGATTCTGATCCTGATTCTGATTCTGATTCTGATCCTGATCCTGATCCTGATTCTGATTCTGATTCTGATTCTGATTCTGATCTGATCCTGATCCTGATCCTGATTCTGATTCTGATCCTGATCCTGATCCTGATTCTGATTTCTGATCCTGATTCTGATTCTGATCCTGATTCTGATTCTGATTCTGATCCTGATTCTGATTCGATCCTGATTCTGATTCTGATTCTGATTTTGATTCTTCAATTCAATTCAATTCAATTCAATTCAGTTTATTTCTATAAGCGTCAATTCACATCATGTCATCTCAGGTCACTTTATAGATCCAGATCAACCAGATCATCCAGTCAGATTGATTCAAAGTTTTCTATCTAAGGAAAACCAGCTGATTGCATCGACTCATTGACTCTTCAGCAATCCCTCACACTAAGCATGCTTGTAGCGACAGTGGAGAGGAAAAACTCCCCCTTTGAACAGGAAGAAACCTCCAGCAGAACAGGCTCAGTGTGAGCGCCATCTACGAGAGGCCGACTGGATTCTGATCCTGATTCTAAACCTGATCCTGATTGTGATTCTGATCCTTATTCTGATTCTGATCCTTATTCTGATTCTGATCCTGATTCTGATCCTGATCCTGATTCTGATCCTGATTCTGATCCTGATCCTGATTCTGATTCTGATCCTGATTCTAATTCTGATTCTGATCCTGATCCTGATTCTGATTCTGATCCTTATTCTGATTCTGATTCTGATTCTGATCCTGATCCTGATTCTGATTCTGATTCTGATTCTGATCCTGATTCTGATTCTGATTCTGATTCTGATCCTGATTCTGATTCTGATTCTGATTCTGATTCTGATCCTGATTCTGATTCTGATCCTGATCCTTATTCTGATTCTGATCTTCATCCTGATTCTGATCCTGATTCTGATTCTGATTCTGATTCTGATCCTGATCCTGATTGTGATTCTGATCCTTATTCTGATTCTGATCCTGATCCTGATCCTGATTCTGATTCTGATTCTGATCCTGATCCTGATTGTGATTCTGATCCTTATTCTGATTCTGATCCTGATCCTTATTCTGATCCTGATTCTGATCCTGATCCTGATTCTGATTCTGATTCTGATCCTGATTCTGATCCTGATTCTGATTCTGATTCTGATCCTGATTCTGATTCTGATCCTGATCCTTATTCTGATCCTGATTCTGATCCTGATTCTGATTCTGAAGCCCCAAACAAAAGATTACTTTGATCAAAGAGAACATTTTAAATATTATAATATTTTAATATTTTATTTGGATTGAAAATCTATTTTCTATGATTGAAAGCGTTAATCTTTTCATTTAAGTGACTTTTTTATTGATATTGTTGTTTGTTTGAAGCTTCATTTTAGCTTGAATAATAAAGAATTTCCTAACTATTATACGGTCCAATTAAAAAACAATGTTACTTTAATTTTAAAAAGTTGCTTTAAACCTAAAACTTGACGTTTGTCAAATAAAAGTGTTCAAACGGAGTCGTTTTAGTCTCCTTTATATTTTTTGCATTCCAAAGTGTTTTTCTCCTGCAGTGAAGTGAAGGTGTTTCTAATTGGAAATATGTTGTTTGATTGAAGCAGCCATTTTTTAATTGAATAATAAAGAAACTAATCATTAGTGTTGTTCTTTGTTAAGTTTCGAACGATTTCTGCTTAGTTTGGAGATCATTCTAATTTACCTTAATTAAACTAATCAGTTAAATAAGAAAAGCAATATTTAGTTATATATTAAACATCCGTTTTATCAAGACACAATATTTCTATAAATATTATTATCAGATGGAAGCAGAAGATCCTGATAATTAACAGAAATTAATTTCTAAATGAATTTCCTGAAGACGCTCATCCAGACGAGTTTTAATGTTTCACGGTTAAACTGAAGCAAAGCACCTCGGAGCAAAACAGCAAAGAGAGGAGCAGAGGAGGAGCAGAGGAGGAGCAGAGGAGGAGCAGAGGAGGGAGGAGCCCCCCCATAAAGAAGAGGACGGCCGTCTGTCCCTCCTTCAGAGCACCGATCATCGGCCTCAGCAGCAGCCATGGCTCACGGATGGGGATACGGACCGGGCAACGGTAAGGAGCCCCGCACATCAGTGGGGACACAGGCCTCTGGGGGCCACAGGCAGCTGGGGGCCACAGGCCACTGGGAGACAGGGGCCCCTGACAGAACCCAGGGGCCCCTGTTTCTGTCCCTGCTGCTCCGTTAGAGCTGGGTTCTTAAGGAGAAGCTCTGTCAGCTGCAGGTTCCTGCAGCTCTGGCTCTATGCTGCCTGATCTACATGTAGAAGTCTGAATGAGTCCCCTCTGCTCCACCTGTAGGACCCGACACCTGGGGGGAGGAATACCCGCTGGCTAACGGCCCCCGGCAGTCCCCCATCGACATAGTGACCAAGGAGGCCCAGTATGACCCGTCGCTGAAGCGTCTGAAGCTCCAGTACGACCCGTCCAACGCCAAGGGCATCCTGAACAACGGACACTCCTTCCAGGTGGACTTTGTGGACGACACGGACAGCTCCAGTAAGCCGCACTGACCCCCCTGCTGGTTCTGATGGTTTGGCTTCATGGACCCATACTTTAAACACTGATAATGATGACATCAGCATCTCAATTTCATCCATTTCATTATTTTATTCTTTTATTGGCAAAACATCTCTGCCTTTATTCTTATGATTCTTATGGGTGTAGCTGTAGGACGGGGGCTGATGCCTCCACCCAGGCTGGATGCCCTCAGATAAGCCTGATGGAAACGCCGCCTTATCTGCTATCTGCAGCTCCGTATGCAGGTTCAGCCCTTCACCGCCGCGCCGTTGCTGCTGCAGATAAATACCTCCTATAAACCAAAATACTGCTGCGGCGGTTCATCATAGTTTATTTAACCCTTTATGGGGAACTCATAACGTGTTAATCCAGGACAAGTCCTTATTACCTTTGAAACATTAGAAAAATATGGATATTTTAAAGGTTAAAAATTAAAATCAATATAATAACCAGAAACACAAACTTTCAACAATATATTAAGAAAAATAACAAAAGTTCTTCTTCATGAAAAATACAGTGAGATTGAAAGAAACACATTTTATTGGTCCATCATAACCTTAGAGGCGTCAATGCTGATACTGAAACTGACATTTTTTAGTTTATAAACCTAAATCTAATTGTTAACTAGACTTATTAACTTCTTTCTTTACTTGTTAACTTTTTTCCAACTTCATTTCCAGTAGATAATCTATCATTCAAGGCTCATATGTCAGATGTGCAGCCATGTAGCAGGATCTTTACTGAATGGCTGGATATAGATGTTCTGCTTCTAGATCTCACTGAGGGGGAGGGGGGTGGGGGTGGGGGACTCTATTTGTAAGGGGTGCATCAGAACGCTAACTTGCCCTATAAAGCATAGGCGGTTCTAAACAGGGGCCAATGGGGGCCAGGACATGATCTACAAGGGCACTGGCCCCCATTGGCCCCCATTGGCCCCTGTCTAAATATTAAGGAGTGAGCATTGTTTATGTTTTTGTTGATAATCTCAGAGAAGAAAGATTCTTTTGCATCTATCTAACTATAAGCTTTATCAAAAAGGAGTTTAAGTTTTAAGCCTAGCCTTAAAACTTAAAGTTTTCTGCTGTCAGGATCAGACTGACCCACAATGATCTGTTTCAGATATTAAATTAATGTTTTGTCATAAAAACAACCCAAAAGCCTAAATGGTTCATTAAAAGTAGATTTTCACTCCCATATTTTTATAAACGCTGATAAAAGTCAGGCTCTAAGCTACGATCTGCTCTTTGAGGTTTATCTGGAATTTCTCAGCAGCTGCTGAACTAAACGAGGTGTCGGCAGCCCCCGGCTGGTTAAAACGCCTTTAGAATGACTTCTGGTTGGTGTTCAGGAAGTGTTTGTGTTTCTCAGCTCTGACTGGAGGCCCCGTCCCTGGAACCTACCGTCTGAAGCAGTTCCATTTCCACTGGGGGGGCAGAGACGACCGAGGCTCTGAGCACACCATCAACGGCATCAGGTTCCCATGTGAGGTAACCGCGGTAACGCTGGAACAGAGCTTTCCTCTCATCCTGACCACGCCATGAACACCTGTGCCCTCTTCTTCTTCAGCTCCACCTGGTCCACTGGAACACCAAGTACCCCAGCTTCGGGGAGGCGGCCGATAAGCCCGACGGACTGGCTGTGGTGGGGATCTTCCTGAAGGTAAGAGCTGCTTCATCCAGAGCAGAAGGTGCTAGCTGAAGAAGCTGAATAAGCTCCATGTTTCCATCAGATCGGTGCAGCTAACCCCCGCCTCCAGAAGGTTCTGGATGCTTTGGACGCCATTAAGACCAAGGTAAACCGTCCAACATGGTGGGAGGGACGCGTTGCCAGTTGCTCCTGTACTGATCGGCCGTACGTCTCCCTCTTTCCTGACCGGACCTACAGGGGAAGCAGACCACCTTCTCCAACTTTGATGCAAGAACTCTCCTTCCTGCTTCCCTGGATTACTGGACTTATGAGGGCTCTTTGACCACCCCACCCCTGTTGGAGAGCGTCACCTGGATTGTTCTCAGGGAGCCAATAAGTGTCAGCCCTGCACAGGTGAGAACCCCCCCAA
Source organism: Cyprinodon brontotheroides (assembly GCA_018398635.1). Classification (NCBI taxonomy): domain Eukaryota; kingdom Metazoa; phylum Chordata; class Actinopteri; order Cyprinodontiformes; family Cyprinodontidae; genus Cyprinodon; species Cyprinodon brontotheroides. Next base: position 34,613,376 of record JAGKQL010000056.1, read on the forward strand.
AACAGCACATGGAGGTCAGACTGACTCAGCTCACCAGAACATGCAGGTGGTCTACCTCCTTTAGTCTGGGTCCAGTAAGGCTGACCAGTCAGTCAGGAGAACATCTCATTTAGGTTCTGCTTCATGGCGAAACTGACCGTCAGGAGCTGAGAGAAGCTCAAGGAGATTGGAGGGACGTCTGTTCTGTCAGACCAGCACACCCCATCAGACCAGCATACCCCATCAGACCAGCATACCCCATCAGACCAGCATACCCCATCAGACCAGCATACCCCATCAGACCAGCACACCCCATCAGACCAGCATACCCCATCAGACCAGCATACCCCATCAGACCAGCACACCCCATCAGACCAGCATACCCCATCAGACCAGCATACCCCATCAGACCAGCTTACCCTATCAGACCAGCATACCCCATCAGACCATCATACCCCATCAGACCAGCACACCCCATCAGACCAGCATACCCCATCAGACCATCATACCCCATCAGATCAGCATACCCCATCAGACCAGCATACCCCCATCAGACCAGCATACCCCATCAGACCAGCACACCCCATCAGACCAGCATACCCCATCAGACCATCATACCCCATCAGATCAGCATACCCCATCAGACCAGCATACCCCATCAGACCAGCATACCCCCATCAGACCATCATACCCCATCAGATCAGCATACCCCATCAGACCAGCATACCCCCATCAGACCAGCACACCCCATCAGACCAGCATACCCCATCAGACCAGCACACCCCATCAGACCAGCATACCCCATCAGACCATCATACCCCATCAGACCAGTATACCCCATCAGACCAGCATACCCCATCAGACCAGCATACCCCATCAGACCATCATACCCCATCAGATCAGCATACCCCATCAGACCAGCATACCCCCATCAGACCAGCATACCCCATCAGACCAGCACACCCCCATCAGACCAGCATACCCCATCAGACCAGCATACCCCATCAGAGCGTCACCTGGATTGTTCTCAGGGAGCCAATAAGTGTCAGCCCTGCACAGGTGAGAACCCCCCCAAAACAGCCACATGGAGGTCAGACTGACTCAGCTCACCAGAACATGCAGGTGGTCTACCTCCTTTAGTCTGGGTCCAGTAAGGCTGACCAGTCAGTCAGGAGAACATCTCATTTAGGTTCTGCTTCATGGCGAAACTGACCGTCAGGAGCTGAGAGAAGCTCAAGGAGATTGGAGCATACGTCTGTTCTGTCAGACCAGCACACCCCATCAGACCAGCATACCCCATCAGACCAGCATACCCCATCAGACCAGCATACCCCATCAGACCAGCATACCCCATCAGACCAGCATACCCCATCAGACCAGCATACCCCATCAGACCAGCACACCCCATCAGACCAGCATACCCCATCAGACCAGCATACCCCATCAGACCAGCATACCCCATCAGACCAGCACACCCCATCAGACCAGCATACCCCATCAGACCAGCATACCCCCCATCAGACCAGCATACCCCATCAGACCAGCATACCCCATCAGACCAGCACACCCCATCAGACCAGCACACCCCATCAGAGCGTCACCTGGATTGTTCTCAGGGAGCCAATAAGTGTCAGCCCTGCACAGGTGAGAACCCCCCCAAAACAGCACATGGAGGTCAGACTGACTCAGCTCACCAGAACATGCAGGTGGTCTACCTCCTTTAGTCTGGGTCCAGTAAGGCTGACCAGTCAGTCAGGAGAACATCTCATTTAGGTTCTGCTTCATGGCGAAACTGACCGTCAGGAGCTGAGAGAAGCTCAAGGAGATTGGAGGGACGTCTGTTCTGTCAGACCAGCACACCCCATCAGACCAGCATACCCCATCAGACCAGCATACCCCATCAGACCAGCATACCCCATCAGACCAGCACACCCCATCAGACCAGCATACCCCATCAGACCAGCACACCCCATCAGACCAGCATACCCCATCAGACCAGCATACCCCATCAGACCAGCACACCCCATCAGACCAGCATACCCCATCAGACCAGCATACCCCATCAGACCAGCATACCCCTATCAGACCAGCATACCCCATCAGACCCCATACCCCATCAGACCAGCACACCCCATCAGACCAGCATACCCCATCAGACCAGCATACCCCATCAGACCAGCATACCCCATCAGACCAGCATACCCCATCAGACCAGCATACCCCCATCAGACCAGCATACCCCATCAGACCAGCATACCCCATCAGACCATCATACCCCATCAGACCAGCATACCCCCATCAGACCAGCATACCCCCATCAGACCAGCATACCCCATCAGACCATCATACCCCATCAGATCAGCATACCCCATCAGACCAGCATACCCCATCAGACCAGCATACCCATCAGACCAGCATACCCCATCAGACCAGCATACCCCATCAGACCAGCATACCCCATCAGACCATCATACCCCATCAGACCAGCATACCCCCATCAGACCAGCATACCCCATCAGACCAGCATACCCCATCAGACCAGCACACCCCATCAGACCAGCATACCCCATCAGACCAGCATACCCCCATCAGACCATCATACCCCATCAGACCAGCATACCCCCATCAGACCAGCATACCCCATCAGACCAGCATACCCCCATCAGACCAGCATACCCCATCAGACCAGCATACCCCATCAGACCAGCATACCCCATCAGACCAGCATACCCCCATCAGACCAGCATACCCCATCAGACCAGCATACCCCATCAGACCAGCATACCCCATCAGACCAGCATACCCCATCAGACCAGCATACCCCATCAGACCATCATACCCCATCAGACCAGCATACCCCATCAGACCAGCATACCCCATCAGACCAGCATACCCCATCAGACCAGCATACCCCATCAGACCAGCATACCCCATCAGACCAGCATACCCCCATCAGACCAGCATACCCCATCAGACCAGCATACCCCATCAGACCAGCACACCCCATCAGACCAGCATACCCCATCAGACCAGCATACCCCCATCAGACCAGCATACCCCATCAGACCAGCACACCCCATCAGACCAGCATACCCCCATCAGACCAGCATACCCCATCAGACCAGCATACCCCCATCAGACCAGCATACCCCATCAGACCAGCATACCCCATCAGACCAGCATACCCCATCAGACCAGCATACCCCATCAGACCAGCATACCCCCATCAGACCAGCATACCCCATCAGACCAGCATACCCCATCAGACCAGCATACTCCCCATCAGACCAGCATACCCCCATCAGACCAGCATACCCCATCAGACCAGCATACCCCATCAGACCAGCATACCCCCATCAGACCAGCATACCCCCATCAGACCAGCATACCCCATCAGACCAGCATACCCCATCAGACCAGCATACCCCATCAGACCAGCATACCCCATCAGACCAGCATACCCCCATCAGACCAGCATACCCCCATCAGACCAGCATACCCCCATCAGACCAGCATACCCCATTTAAACGACTTCTGTTACATTTGCACACAGTAACAATATATAAAGTTATGGTAATCTGACCATAAGTTGACCATGAACTTGTGTTGATTAGGGCTCAAAATAAATAAATTCAAATTCAAATACACGTGATAGTAAAATAAAAAAGGCTAAATTTTTTTCACAAATGTATAAATTGTGCAAAGAACTTTTAATGCATTTTAAAAACATCTCCTTGTTGCCACTAGGCGGTGCTGCAGCACCCCCAGACCCCTTCATCCAGCAGCCATGTTTGCGGATCAGCCTGTAATGATCAGCATACAGTTAATCATTGTGTGACAGTCTGACAGGTTAGCTGCTGCGTCAGTAAACAAAGACAGCGAGGCTGTTTGTGTTTAAAGCAGTTTAGCTTTCAATGTTTACCTCGGGCTAAAACTTTTTATTTATTACATCATCCATCAATACACTAGCCTACCTGACTTTCCCTATGCTTCACCTTTAACTACAACTTCTGTTTTTATCATATTACAAGCGGCAGCTGGTGGAGTTTTCTCCAGGGGGCGCTATAACTTCAAAATGGACGTAGACCAAAACCCAATCAAACGCACACTAAGTTATCACAGCAGTATATTTATATGAATGCCAACAACAAAAACATTATAAAACACTTTATAAAAACTAAACATCATTTCATGTGTATTAGTCACCTTTATATTTTTTAATTTATAAAAACTATTTATTTTCTGAAAATGCGCTTATTTTAGAACAACTTTGCAGATGAACAAACATCCAGAAAAAGTCGACTATATTCTATTATTTTCCATGTGAATCTCAGATTAGATGAGATTAACTTTATTGTCCCAAAGGAAATTTGATTTGGGTTCACACTCTGGCTGCTATATTTCTACACTATGTGTCACACTGCATTCACACCATTCACACACCAGTAAAGGGGCTCAGTAGACCAGTAGGAGGCCCAGTAGACCAGTAAAGGGCCCCAGTAGGGCAGTGGACCAGTAGACCAGTAAATGGCCCAGTAGACCAGTAAAGGGCCCCAGTAGGGCAGTAAAGGGCCCCAGTAGGGCAGTGGACCAGTAGACCAGTAAAGGGCCCCAGTAGAGGGATCATCATGGCTGACCTTCTTCTCTCTCCTTCCAGATGACCAAGTTCCGGAGCCTCCTGTTCTCTGGAGAAGGAGAAGCTGCAGCCTGCATGGTTGATAACTTCCGTCCTCCTCCAGCTCCTCAAGGGCCCCGAGTCCGAGCCTCCTTCAAATGAACCTCATTTATCCTCCTTCAAATGAACCTCATTTATCCTCCTTCAAATGAACCTCATTTATCCTCCTTCAAATAAACCTCATTTATCCCCCTTCAAATAAACCTCATTTATCCTCCTTCAAATGAACCTCATTTATCCTCCAAAGCAGCGATGCCGTAGCTCTCTAGTTTATGTTTTCTACGCCAGCTTCTTAACTCTACTTGGTTTTCTGTGTGGCTCCTCTGGTCACTGCAGTCCGTTTAGTTTAGCTCCGTCTGGTTCGTTTTCTCTCAGATGTTAGAAAATCACATCAAACTCATTAGATCACCTTTTTAGTCGCCGCCATCTTTAAACCAGTTTGATAAAGTCTGGAATATAATATCTAGTATCCTGATGCTCTGGAAATAAAAGCCTTTGTTCTGTTCTGTTTCCTCTCATGGTTTCATTCTTTAACCTGATCAGTCTAGATGGACGTAGGGAGGTCTAGATGCTTCAGGATATAAACAGATGAACATTATCTATAAAGAATTAGATGATTTATACTGAGAATAAATCATTCAACTTCCTGCTAATAACAATAGAAAATAGAGATAAAGAACCTCCCTGACGAGTAATATATCACTAATGGGTTTAATTTATTTTAATTAGTGATAATGGAGACTGTTACATTAGCAGATTAGCTCCATCTACTTTATAAAGGAAACCCAAACCTATTTCTATCTGTGTGAACATGTATGGCCATTCTATTCGGTCAAATGCACTTCTAGAGATATAAGTTCCTCATTTGCATATTTAGTAAACAGCATTTAGAAAAGCAGCCGAGTGAAGGCACTTTGGCCACTAGGGGCGCTAGTGCCACAGCGCTGTCCCATAAGCAAACAAACAGGCAGCCGGTGTTCTGTCAGACCAGCATACCCATAGTCTATACTAGTTTATGACTTTAGTTTTGTTAAAAAAAATAGACTTTAAATTACCTCGAAGGGCGTTTATCCCTTTAGTCATGCACAAAAAAAAAACTACTTAATTACTTACTTTTAGTGTTTTTTTTTAAGTGTATGGCGATCTGACCTTGAATTGTTCTTTTTGTGCATGACTAAAGTGATACACGCCTGTTGAGGTAGTTTATAGTTTGTTTTATGTACAAAACTAAAGGTATAAACGCAAATCTGACATCTTGCCTATAGGTATGCTGGTCTGACGGGGTATGCTGGTCTGACGGGGTATGCTGGTCTGACAGAAAATCCCCCTGCTCTCATCCAGCTGATTTTCATTGATTGCTGATTTACAGGCTTTAGCTAAACTGCAATAATCTGAAGCAGATTAAAATCTAAAACATCTAAAACTTCTAGCTCTACATGTGTAAAACAGCCGCTGTTCTGCAGCGCCTCAGACTGGAAGAAGGTGAGAACAGCAGAGAGGATCATGGGGGCTCCTCTTCCCTCCATTAAAGACATTTCCTCCAAGCGCTGCGTGTCCCGTGACATCATCAATGACCCCCTCACCCCCCCCCACCATGCTGCCCTCTGGGAAGGAGGCTTCCCAGCATTCAATGCAGGACCAGCAGGTTCTGCTGCAGCTTCTTCCCCACCCGCCATCACACTGATGAACTGATGGATAAAATGGGTTATAGTATTATATTTATTATATTTTATCATTATTTAAAAAAAAATGTTAGAACTGTAAATTTACAGTCATATGTTTATATTACTGTTTTTATTTAATTATTTTTTTTACTACTTTTCAAGGCTGCACTTTTAAAAAAGATGAAATTGTCCAGAGAGCTTTTTCCAAACAAAAAATAGATTTTTTGTTTTTCACTTGTGGAAACAAAATGACAAATAAAATCTGTCTGAGTTTAAGAATAGAGTAGATAGAATTAGAATAGAATAAATTAGATAAACTCAGGCAAATGTTAACATGCAGATAGACACAAATATATAAAAGCAATAATAGAAACATTTAAAATAAAATGTTAAATTTATGAGGGAAAATTAGAAAATAAAGTAAATAAATGATTATTGTTTTGAAGCCCAGCCTGAATGAAGCAGAGAGCTTAGAGAGTCTGATGACCTCAGGCTGAGGTGGTCTGGATCAGTGGGCGGGTTGGTCTGTTATCAGGCTGCAGACGGCCGTTATCAGACACAGACAGGCGTCAACACACTTAGCTAACATTTACCAAGATGTCTCCCCTCCTTGGTCCGTCGGTTTTTGGCCATTTGGAAATCTGTTGATGAAACTAACCCTAAACCTGTCTTAGACTTAGACTGTTTCCAGTAGCTTATATAGAGTCCAAAGAGCAGAGTTAGCAATACTGATTCTGGTGAATGATGACATCAGGAGGCTCTCTGTGTTCTTGGTGGATGGGCATGAACTATTAACATTTCTCTATCTGGAGAATGGGGCTGTTCTATCTGTTATCTTCTCCATTCAGAGGGCCCCCTGCCTGTCTTTGCCCAGGGCCCCACATTTCCTAAATCCGCCCCTGCCTAACACCTAACCCTTTTGTACCTGTGGGGAGCAGACAGTGGCCCCCATTAGAGCACCCGGCCCCCACTATGTCAGAGTTTAGCTGTGAACCTGCAGCTGAGCTTCAGCTCAGAAGCTTCAGCTCATCTTCCATTTCAGCAGAAGTTGGTTTCTACAGAAGATGGCGCTTTACCTGCTCATCTTATTTGTAGCGGCGCCATCTGGTGTTGGGATTGCAGAATGACAGGCAGCTGTCTGCTTGCTTCCAGCCTCATCAGCTGCAGCTCATTACAGAGATGCTGATGAGGTGACTGGTTTCCAGGTGTGATGTCTGGATGTGTTATCTGCTGGTGGAACTGCTTCCTTCTGACTTCCAGTGAGGAAAACAGATGTTTCCTTTAGTTTTTAACCTGCTGTAGTTTATTTAGTGTTGCTGGTTCCTGTTTGTCTTTCATTTATCTGAAGACGATGAAATGTCCAACAGCTGATTAATCCCTCAGGTGTGTGCATGAAAGGCTGTGAGATTAACACTTTATTAATTAATGTGCTGCTTTTCTGATTTTGAATAATAGTTTGACTTAAACTTCCAACTGATTCCATCAGAACAGGAAATTAGTTGCTCTTATAAAATCTATGTTTGCTAAATGTTGTATTTTCTGAACCAGCTGATTATCCTTTTTTTCCTCCTGTGTTTTCAGCTTGAAGTACTGAAGTTTTCTGGACCAGGTTCTGCTCGTCATCGGGTCCAGCAGGGCTGTCTAACTCCCCCAGTGCTGGGCCATGGCAGCCGTTAACAGAGCAGCTCATCCAGAGCCAGTAGGCAGGAACCCAAATGGAGGCGCTCCGTCTTCGGGGCAGCATGAACCGGGTCCACTCGGTGCTGCTCAGGAACCAGGATTTGCTTCACATCCCCAACATCCCATGTTTGGCCGTCCCGTCGTCTATGCCCCCCCCGCCCCCTCCTTTATTCCACTACCCGTGGTCCATGCCCTTCTCCTACAGCCCCTTTACTGGGTTTCCAGGACTGGGTAAGTTCTGCTGTGATCAGAGGTTAGACTCGTCTTCTCCTGATTAACTCCATTTTGTCTCCTAGGCTATGGTATGATTGTCCCTCCGCCCCCATTCCCCCCTCCCCCTTACATGGATGGTGGGGGATATATTTTTCCACCCCCCCCTGTTCACCCGGTGGACTACAGGCGTCTGCCCCACCCCCTGGCTCACACTCAAGGTCCATCACATCCAAACCCAGTTCAGACCCGCAGGATTCGCCCCACTCACGCCCGCCCTGTGAGAGAAATGGTGAATTCTGAGGTCCAGACAGAGCCAGTGCATGGCGTCAGAGGTAGCTTTCATTTGGGCTCAGACTCTGGGAGGGGAACCTGTTCGAACTCTCCTGAGGGGGGGGGAGGGCAAGTCGCCCTACAGAGAAGGCACAGAACTCTCAGACCCAACGGGCTTTCCAAAACAACCTGTTGGATCAAATGCTAGTCAGCAATGTGGTAGCACTGGGCCAGAGCGGCCCAGGAAGGACGTACCTGACCAGGACCACCTCCCAGACTCGTTCTCCAAAGATGGGGATCTATGGTTATCCAGTTCTCCAGTCAGGGCAGCTCCAGTCTCAAGCTCCTCTCAGAAAGACGATGTTTTCCTCAAAGAACGGCCGGTCGTTCCTGACACCCTGATGAACTGGGGTGGCGGCACGCCACAAACGCACCTGCTGAAAAAAAACGGGTCTGACAAGCAGCCATCTCCTAAACATGACGTCCAGCCGCCATCCTGTGGTTCCACAGATACCAATGAGGTAGGCACTGGTCCTACTGGGGGTACGGAGAGTCAGAAGGTGAGTGAGGGGCTCTTCAGGATCCTTCGACTCCCTCATTCTACAATAGACGCCTTTCTGGAGTCTACGAGTAACGACCCTGGAGAAGGTTTTCTACGAAGACATTCGTTGACCTTCAGAGATGAGGTCAAACATCTACAGAACTCCTCCCACAACGTCTCGACTGAGGTGCAAGAAACGGATGCTGGGTCGTATCTGCAGGAGCTCTCGGATATGGCCGTGTCGGCCGGCAGCTGTAAGCCCAGGCAGAGGCTGAACGTGTCCGTTTGGTCGGTAGAGTCGCTGCCTCCCTACATCCCTTCCAGAGAGTGGCTCCTGCAGAGTGGCGTGCTGGGACCGGACGTCTGTGAAATGACTGAGGAAGGCCTCTGCAGAAGGAAGGACCTCCTGGAGGGGAAGGTCTGCTCATTCTTTAACATGTGTTCCAGCATCCAGGAGAAGGAGCAAAGTCCTGGCAGGGAGAAAAGGACGGGACCTGAAGAAGAGGTCCATGAACCCGTCGGGTCAGAACCGAGTCGGAGCGAGACTCCCTCAGAAAATGATGCCTGCTCGTCTTCCTGCGGCCCGCTGGCTGAAGCTCCGCCTGCTCCCGCCGGGAAGGATGGAGATGAAAAGAGGTCTTCTGAACCTGAGGCCGGTTGCAGCCCAAACCAGAAATGTCTCATCCTGGGTGAGCTTCAGCAGAACAGCCCTCCCTCCTCTGAAGAACTAAGTTCTGCATCAGAGACGCCCGCCCCATCAGCCGTCCAGCTGACCTCCCAGTCTGGGGCGGACACTGAGGACGGCGCTCCGACCATGCTCCAAAACACCGAAGCTTTGCCATCCAAGGGGGCGCTGGTGGACTTTGGGGTCCAGTGCAATGAATACGACAGCAGGTGTTTCTGTAAGGAGTTGCTAACGGGCATGGAAAACAACCACAGACATCCTCACAGATTCTCAGGTGGAGATCTGCAACCTTTGCTTCCCAGGAAAATGGTTTCTCTTTTTTTAAACACCTGCTTTTCTTTTAGATATCAGGAGAACAAACGATGGCAGAAATGGACACGCAAAGAAGAAGAACTGGAGGAGCTCGGCTCAAGGTGAGGACTCTTCTTTCCCCCTTTTAATCCAGGAAACCTGGATCTGAGCTGAACCCAGACAGAAACCTTAGATGGACCCTTCCTGCTTAGCCCGGTTCCTTTTGGAGAGATGTCTGAAGAGGACACTCGCTTTGTGCCCCTTCGGCCCCCAGAACCATCTGCAACCAGTCTCTGGGTTAAATGGCGTAAATGTGCCGTTGGTGACGCGTTGTCCTGTAGAGCGGATGAGGTTTGGTTTGTCCTGTACTGTTGTTCTCTGTTCCTGCAGATCGGCAGTCTACCCAGCAGGATGCTCACAGTGGACACTGCAGAGAAGGGAAACCAAAAGGTGAAGGTTCTTCTCTCTGGACGGTTTGGGACGGTTTGACCTCGAGTTTAACAGTTTGCTTTTTGCAGGAGGAAGAAACCCCCGACATCACTGACTCGCTTCAAGACAGCAGCCAGTTTTAAAAGAACCAAACCTCATGGAACCTGTTTGTACCATTTTTGAATGTGTGTTTTCTAAGTATAAATTAAATAAAAGTTTAATCTTTCCAGTGGATGCTTTTGTCATGCTAAAGTAGAGCGGTACGTCTCTGAATGAGAATAACGGCTAATATCACATCTTCTGTAGATGATCAATACAGAAGAGTTTCTGTTTAAAGTCGTAGGGAAATCGTATTTAAAGATCAAATCATTCAAGCTTAAACATGAATATAAATCTACTCTTTAAAAGAACATATTGTCCCAAAAGTTAGTAAATCGTGTATTAAAATTTTTCTTTTTTTTCGTTCTGCAGGCCAGTTAGTTCTACGTCAATAGCCTGAAATACCCCAAATTCGCCAATCATAGATCAACGCTCATCTGTCAATCACTTTTTTTCTCGGTCATAGCAGAAGCTGGTTCTCGGTTCCAGCACAGGTGGAACTAATGCAGTGGAAGAGATTCACTGAAAATGGAAAAAGGCAAACGGGCATTTTAAAGCCAGGCAGCACAGCTGCTCTGATATTGTAAAATTAACATTTTCTTGCTTTAAACTATTTTGTAACTTTACTGGAAAAAAATACTCCCATAGATTGACATAAAACAGGTTTGCTGCTGTCTGTTTGGACCTTTGTGAACATGTGCAGCAAATTCGGACTGATCCAATATGGTGGACAGTGAAGGGGGGGACACAATATAAGTGTTCTGATGGCATTTTAGAAAAGATTATCAAAAACAGAATGTGTACAAATAAGGAATAGTTGTATTCAAGTGTCCAAAGGTTACATTTAGGAATCATTTAGATCAGGAGTCAGAAACCCGGACTGCTCAAAGAGCCTAAAGTATTGGACAAAAAAAACAAATCTGTCTGGAGACGCGAAAATGTAAAAGTCTTCTGTCAACCCGGGCTCTAAGTGTTTTATCCCACTACAGAATAAGCATTTATTCTAACCCAGCCTCAGCAGATGGCCGCTTCACACTGAGCCTGGTTCTGCTGGAGGTTTCTTCCTGTTCAAAGGGAGTTTTTCCCCTCCACTGTTGCTACAAGCATGCTTAGTGTGAGGGATTGCTGAAGAGTCAATGAAATGATGCAATCAGCTGGTTTTCCTTAGATAGAAAAACTTTGAATCAATCTGACTGGATGATCTGGTAAACTGGAAAAGTGACCTGAGATGACATGATGGGAATTGGAGCTATAGAAATAAACTGAAGTGTGAAAGAAAATAATTGGATGGATGGATATTGTGAATTTATCTTTTTCTTTATCAGAAGTGTGTGTTTAAACTTTCAACAAGAACTGTACATATTTAGCTTGTTAAATATGATCCATTTTAGGAAGTCCAAAGAGAGGTTTGCAATGGGAAGCAGAGGAGCGAGGTGTCAGGTCAGGAAAAGCCAGGTAGGTTTCCGTACAGCTGGTCCACAAAGACAAAAACACAGACAAAAAACAAACGTCAGAGATAAGACGTTTTTAAAATGTCTGACTGTAGAAACAGTGAAATGTATTTTTCCCTGGGTGCTCAGCCCCCCCTGAACCTCTGTTCCTGGAAGCGCCCCTGCAGCAGCTATTCTGGATCATCTGATCCACAGATGCTCCTCAGCCTGAATAAAGACCCACTGACAGGAAGAAACATGGAAGACTGATCAGTAATGACATTTGTTCTTAGTTTTATTTAAAAACCAGACTAAAACTTCAGAAAAGGCGGAGAGTTACAGTTATAAGCAGTAGGGGGCGCTGTGCGCATGAGGCTGCGATTCGCCAAGAAGAAGAAGAAGAGGCAACAGAAGCAGAAGAAGATAAAGGAGAAGCAACAGCAGCAGCAGCAGAAGGTGAAGCAGCCTTTAGTTGCTGCAGAGATCAGCTTCCTGCTGCTTTCTGCGCTTAGCTTAGCCGTTAGCTTAGCATAGCTCTGACAGGCCGGAAGCCTGTCTCAGCTGTCAGCTGCTTACTTCCGGGTTCTTCACCCAGCTCAGGCTAACCTCCACTCCTTTCTCCTCCAGGAGCAGCATGGAGGAGACCAGCAGGGAGGCTGTAGCCACCGCGGTGCAGCGGGTGGCCGGCATGCTGCAGCGGTCCGACCAGCTGGATAAGGTGGAGCAGTACCGGAGGAGAGAAGCCCGGAAGAAGGCGTCTGTGGAGGCCAGGCTGAAGGTATCCACCCGAACCCACCTCCACCCGGTAACAGCACCCATCACCTGGGGGGGCAGCTCCACCCGCTAACAGCGTCCATCACCTGGGGGGGCAGCTCCACCCGCTAACAGCGTCCGTCACCTGGGGGGGCAGCTCCACCCGCTAACAGCGTCCATCACCTGGGGGGCAGAAGTGATGGGCTGCAGACAGACTGGAGCTCAGAGCTGCAGAGACGATCTCAGCTTTATTCAGCTAATTGACTGAATTATGAAAGTTCCTGAAGGCTGAGAATTTAAAGAGAGGTTAACGTCCGGTAGGAACCAGGAAGGTTAAAGTCCGGTAGGAACCAGGGAGGTTAAAGTCCGGTAGGAACCAGGGAGGTTAAAGTCCGGTAGGAACCAGGGAGGTTAAAGTCCGGTAGGAACCAGGGAGGTTAAAGTCCGGTAGGAACCAGGGAGGTTAACGTCCGGTAGGAACCAGGAAGGTTAAAGTCCGGTAGGAACCAGGGAGGTTAAAGTCCGGTAGGAACCAGGGAGGTTAAAGTCCGGTAGGAACCAGGGAGGTTAAAGTCCGGTAGGAACCAGGAAGGTTAAAAGTCCGGTAGGAACCAGGGAGGTTAACGTCCGGTAGGAACCAGGAAGGTTAACGTCCGGTAGGAACCAGGGAGGTTAACGTCCGGTAGGAACCAGGGAGGTTAAAGTCCGGTAGGAACCAGGGAGGTTAAAGTCCGGTAGGAACCAGGGAGGTTAACGTCCGGTAGGAACCAGGGAGGTTAACGTCCGGTAGGAACCAGGAAGGTTAAAGTCGTAGGAACCGTAGGTGCGTCCAGGGAGGCGGGGTAGGAACCAGGGAGGTTAACCGTCCGGTAGGAACCAGGGAGGTTAGGAACGTCCGTAGGAACCAGTAGGAACCAGAACCAGGAGGTTAAAGTCCGGTAGGAACCAGGGAGGTTAACGTCCGGTAGGAACCAGGAAGGTTAAAGTCCGGTAGGAACCAGGGAGGTTAACGTCCGGTAGGAACCAGGGAGGTTAAAGTCCGGTAGGAACCAGGGAGGTTAACGTCCGGTAGGAACCAGGAAGGTTAACGTCCGGGCAGGAACCAGGGAGGTTAAAGTCCGGTAGGAACCAGGGAGGTTAAAGTCCGGTAGGAACCAGGGGAGGTATTAACGTCCGGTAGGAACCTGGGAGGTTAAAGTCCGGTAGGAACCAGGAGGCTGGGGCAACCGGGTAGGAACCAGGGAGGTTAACGTCCGGTAGGAACCAGGGAGGTTAAAGTCCGGTAGGAACCAGGGAGGTTAAAGTCCGGTAGGAACCAGGGAGGTTAAAGTCCGGTAGGAACCAGGGAGGTTAAAGTCCGGTAGGAACCAGGGAGGTTAAAGTCCGGTAGGAACCAGGGAGGTTAAAGTCCGGTAGGAACCAGGGAGGTTAACGTCCGGTAGGAACCAGGGAGGTTAAAGTCCGGTAGGAACCAGGGAGGTTAAAGTCCGGTAGGAACCAGGAAGGTTAACGTCCGGTAGGAACCAGGGAGGTTAAAGTCCGGTAGGAACCAGGGAGGTTAACGTCCGGTAGGAACCAGGGAGGTTAACGTCCGGTAGGAACCAGGGAGGTTAAAGTCCGGTAGGAACCAGGGAGGTTAACGTCCGGTAGGAACCAGGGAGGTTAACGTCCGGTAGGAACCAGGGAGGTTAAAGTCCGGTAGGAACCAGGGAGGTTAACGTCCGGTAGGAACCAGGAAGGTTAAACGTCCGGTAGGAACCAGGGAGGTTAAAGTCCGGTAGGAACCAGGAAGGTTAACGTCCGGTAGGAACCAGGGAGGTGTAACGTCCGGTAGGAACCAGGGAGGTAAACGTCCGGTAGGAACCAGGGAGGTAAACGTCCGGTAGGAACCAGGGAGGTAAACGTCCGGGTAGGAACCAGGGAGGTAAACGTCCGGTAGGAACCAGGGTAAAGGTAAACGTCCGGTAGGAACCAGGGAGGTAAACGCCCCGTAGGAACCAGGAGGTAAACGCCCCGTTAAACGTCCGGTAGGAACCAGGGAGGTTAACGTCCGGTAGGAACCAGGGAGGTAAACGTCCGGTAGGAACCAGGGAGGTAAACGTCCGGTAGGAACCAGGGAGTGTTAACGTCCCGTAGGAACCAGGGAGGTTAACCGCGCCGGTAGGAACCAGGGAGTGTTAACGTCCGGTAGGAACCAGGGAGTGTTAACGTCCGGTAGGAACCAGGAGGTTAACGTCGGTAGGAACCAGGGAGGTTAACGCCCCGGTAGGATAGCTCAGGATAACCTGAGCCACTCTCTAACTAGAAGCTTTATCAAAAAGGAAAGTTTTTAGCCCTAGCCTTAAAAGTAGACAGGGTGTCTGCCTCACGGACTAAAACTGGTAGTTGGTTCCACAGGAGAGGAGCCTGAAGCCCAGCGTACACTGTCGTGCGATTTTTCGGGGCGTATTTTCTAGTCGTCTTGAGAATTTTCCAATTAGCCCCACCTTCAGCCTGATGGTGCGTGGTGTGGTGCACAAGCGGGTTATGAGGGCAGCCGATCAGCCCCGATAAGGAATCATGATCAAACATGTTTGATTTTCTCCCCGACCGTCTAGAAATTGATAACTCAGGGGCCTGAGCAAAGGAGGATTCTTCTGTAAACCCAGCATCATGGCGGGGGGGCAATGAGAGTGAAATGGAGTTCTTTCTGTCAAATTGACAGACCGTAGTAGCCACGTTAGCTCAGCCATGTCTTTGTCCAAATACGTCGTCTCCTTTTCTTTTTAGGGCTTTCAGCACCAAATTGCCCAAATATCCAAGGCAGCGTTTCACTCTAGTGAGCTTCATGTTCCTCTGCTACTGGTTTGGCTTCCAGATAGACGAGTCCCAGTAGCGCCATCTCACTGCGGAGCTGAGTCCCACCTGGTTTTTTAGACGTACAGCGTGAGCAGGCAGCTGCGTGCAGCGACTGATCCGCCTCCCATTTCTACTTTAGAAATTCTAGGAACCACCATAGGTTTCCTAATCTCCATGGATTCAAGATTGTGGATCTTGAATAAACTGCAGCTTGAGGCTGCTTCCATGGTGTATAATCTATAAATCTTATCTCTATGTTTCCCTCAGAGTTGTTCAGGCTTTTAGCTTCTCATCTGTGATGATGAAGGTCCAGCAGGTCGGGTCCCTCAGGGGCAGAACTGGCCCTGCTGTGAGAGGAAACAGGAAGTCACTGCTCCTCCTGTTTCCATGGTGAAGACGGCTGATGCTGGTCCCAGTCCAGTGGACTAACTGGTTGCTTCTGTGTTTGCTGGTGTTCAGGCGGCGATCCAGTCCCAGCTGGACGGCGTGCGCACCGGGCTGACCCAGCTCCACACCGCTCTGCTGGACGTGAAGGACATCCAGAGCTCCCTGGCCAACGTCAGCAAAGACTGGAGGCAGAGCATCAACACCATCGAGAGCCTGAAGGACGTGAAGGACGCCGTCGTCCAGCACAGCCAGCTGGCCGCCGCCGTGGAGAACCTGAAGAACATCTTCTCTGGTGGGTTCGGAGTTCCATCGGAATCGGCGGGCCGTTTGGACCCAGCTAACGTTGTGTGGTTGTGGGTTCAGTCCCAGAGATCGTCATGGAGACCCAGCAGCTGATCGAGCAGGGCCAGCTGCTGCAGGCCCACAGGAAGCTGATGGAGCTGGAGTGTTCCCGTGACGACCTGATGTACGAGCAGTACCGCATGGACAGCAGGAACACACGCGACATGAACCTCATCTCCTCCTACTTTGAAGAGGTCAGTTCAGCCGCCGTGCTCCTCCTGGTCCAGGCTGGGAGGAGGAGGAGGAGGGAGGAGGCTGCTCCTCCTGATCCAGGCTGGATCAGGAGGAGCAGCTTTGGGCTCCTCCTCCTCCTCCTCCCAGCCTGTATCCAGCAGCCAGTGGTGGCCTCCTCCTCCTCCTCCTCCCAGCCTGGATCAGGAGGAGCAGCCTCCTCCTCCTCCTCCTCCCAGCCTGTATCAGCAGCAGCGTTGGGACGTGTAGCTGAACGCTGCGCCTCCTCTCTGGTCCTCCCAGGTGCAGGGCCTGTCAGACGAGCTGGCCAAGCAGCTGTGGATGGTGCTGCAGAGGTCCATGGTGACGGTGCGCAGAGACCCCACCATGCTGGTGTCTGTGATCCGCATCATCGAGCGAGAGGAGAAGCTGGACCGCCGGATGGTGGACAGGAAGAAGCAGGCGGGCTTCATCCCCCCGGGACGACCCAAACGCTGGAAGGACAAGATGTTTCAGGTCCTTCCTTACCTTCCTTCCTTCCTTCCTTCCCCTTCCTTCCTTCCTTCCTTTCCTTCCCCTTCCTTCTTCCCCCTTCCTTCCTTCCTTCCTCCCTTCCTTCCTTCCTTCCTTCCTTCCCTTCCTTCCTTCCTTCCTTTTTTTCTTTTCCTTCCTTCCTTCCTTTTTTCCTTCCTTCCTCTTCCTTCCTTCCCTTCCTTCCTTCCTTCCTTCCTCACTCCTTCCTCCCTTTCCCCCTTTCCTTCCTTCCTCCCCTTCCTTCCTTCCTCCCTTCCTTTCCTTCCTTCCTTCTTCCTTTTTTTTTTTTTCTTCCTCCCTTCCTTTCCTTCCTTCCTTCCTTCCTTCTTCTTCCTTCCTTCCTTCTTTTCCTTCCTTCCTTTCCTTCCTCCTTCCTCCTTCCTTTCCTTCCTTTCCTTCCTTCCCTTTTTCTTCCTTCCCTTCCTTCCTTCCTTCCTCTTCCTTTTTTTTTTCCTTCCCTCCCTTTCCTTCCTTCCTTCCTTCCTTCCTTTTTCCTTCCTTCCTCTTTCCTTTCCTTCCTTCCTTCCTTCCTTCCTCCCTTCCTTCCTTCCTTTCCTTCCTTCCTTTCCTTTTCCTTTCCTTTTTCTTTCTTCCCTTCCTTCCTTCCTTCCTTCCTTCCTTCCTTTTCTTCTTCCCTTCCTTCCTTCCTTCCTTCCTTTGCTTCCTCCCTTCCCTTCCCTTCCCCCTTCCTTCCTTCCTTCCTCCCTTCCTTCCTCTTCCTCCCTTCCTTCCTTCCTTCCTTCCTTCCTTTTTCTTCTTCCCTTCCTTCCTTCTCCTTCCTTTCCTTCCTTCCTTTCCTTTTTCTTCCCTCCCTTCCTTCCTTCCTTCCCTTGCTTCCTCCCTTCCTCTTTTCCCTTCCTTCCTTCCTTCCTTCCTTCCTTCCTTCCTCCCTTCCTTCCCTTCCTCCCTTCCTTCCTTCCTTCCTTCCCCTTCCTCCCCTTCCTCCCTTCCTTCCTTCCCTTCCTTCCTTCCTTCCTTCCCTTCCTTCCTTCCTCCCTCCCTCCCTCCCTCCCTCCCTCTCTTCCTTCCCCTCCCTCCCTCCCTCCCTCCCTCCCTTCCTTCCTTCCTTCCTTCCTTCCTTCCTTCCTTCCCTTTCCCCCCTCCCTCCAGTCTGATGAACAGAACCAGAGGTCTCGGGGTTCTTGGACCTCTCCTTCCTCTGGTTCTGAGGAACCTTCTGGGTTCCCTCCCCCCCTCAGACCAGCTGACTCCTCCCCCATGTTGGCGTCAGCCTCATTGAGACCCCCCAGGTTCTGGAGGGAACCGTCAGCACCCGCATCGAGGGCACCCAGTCTGTGACCAGAGAGGCTGATAAGATGTGGCTGGTCCGTCTGCTGGAGATCACCAGGAAGTACGTTCTGGACGACCTGATTGTTGTGAAGAACCTGATGGTGCAGTGCTTCCCCCCCCACTACAACACCTTCAACAGGTGAGGGCCTCCAGCCCAGAACACGCGGCCCCTGCTGGAGCCGCTTCCTGTAACCTGCTCCTTCTCCAGGTTCTTCAGCCTCTACCATCACGCCGTGTCCAGCCGTGTGAAGGAGCTGACCTTGGAGGACCTGGAAGCCAATGAAATTGTGTCCCTGCTAACCTGGGTCCTCAACACCTATAATAGGTGAGTGGAAGCCCCCCCGCCCCGCAGCGAGCAGGTCGCCGTGGTAACGCGCTCTGACTCTGTGTCCTCCACAGCAATGAGATGATGGGACATCCGGACCTCTGCTCAGAGTTCGACATCAACCAGCTGGAGCCGCTGCTGCCGCAGGAAGTGGTGGACGACCTGCTGAGCAAATACGTGAAGACGTTCACGGTAAACATGGCCGACGGCGAGGAGGGTCCGATTAGCCTGAGGACTGAACCGTGTTTAGGACCGAAAACTTCGTTATCCTTTCTGAGGCCGACCGGCTTTCTGAGGGACGGGTCTGAAAATATCCCCACTGATGCTGCCACCTGCTGGTGGCTGACGGGTACTGCAGTCCCAGAAACCTGATTTATCTGATGCTGACACCTGCTGGTGGCTGACGGGTACTGCAGTCCCAGAAACCTGATTTATCTGATGCTGCCACCTGCTGGTGGCTGACGGGTACTGCAGTCCCAGAAACCTGATTTATCAGGGCTTCCGCGGGCATTAAAGATCATTATGAGTAATTAAATAATTATTTTTTAAATTAAGGCTTGAATTGGCATTAAAATTCATTAAATGTGAATTTTTTGACATTTAAAATGCTTTATTTAAAAAAAAAGTTTCTAAAAACAGTTCTGTCAGATATTTGGTGATACATTTGCGTGGATCTGCTTCAGTTGGTCGTAAAGCCGCATGAGGCGGAAAAATAGCTGGAGAACGGGAAAATACAAATTTCAACAAACATGGCTGGGATAAAAGGAATTGCAGCCTGTCGACAGTAAAGATGACGAAGGATTTGCCGCGTAAATATGAGAGTCGTGGGTTCTTGCTGATGGCATTAAAATTATTTCTAAGAGCATTAAATTAGAGCTGCTCATTCCTGTATAAACCTGTTTATTCTTGTTCTAAAGTAGTTAAAGATGATGAAATGTTTTCAGATTAATGGAGTTATTCTTTCCTGGTTTAGTGTCGTCTCCTCTGTTCAGTTTTAGGTCTGATTAGACTCCTAACTTAAACTCCAGTGATGGTTAATTCTTGATTCTGTCTGATAGAATACTCCCACCTGCTGGACATTTAAAGACACTACAAGCAGCTGATTGGACAGAATAAACTGAACTGATCTGATGACCTTGAACAATGATAGCATTGAAGTTATTAGAGGTTATATTCTATTATTTTATATATAAAGAAAATCATCAGTCAGTAAAGGAGACATTTTTCATTATATTCTGTGTTAGCATCTTAAACAGAATTTAACACTGAAATAAAATGAGCCGGACGCTCCGGAGGGCTTTACCGTATTAACAGGAGAAGAGGAGCAAGTGGAATTAGACTCTGCCGTCGGAAAACATGCAGTAATTTATAAATGTTTTTAAATCAGGTTGGGTCTGGATTAGCCAGCAGGTGGGTCCGGATCCAGACCGCAGTCCGATAATCCGTGACCTCTGGTCTATGGGCTCCACGCCTGCACCGACTCATCGCTGTTAATGGATCAATCACTAATAAACGTCTCCTGAGGCCCACCTCTCTGTGAGCCGCAGTACTTGGTGTTGTTCCTATCAGTAGGTCCCAGCTCATCTATCTCTTTCTGTCTCTCCAGTCTAATATAACCGGTTGGCTGCGGAAAGCCTTGGAGACCGATAAGAAAGACTGGATGAAAGAAACGGAGCCTGAGGCGGACCAAGATGGCTACTACCAGACCACGCTGCCAGCCATCGTCTTTCAGGTAACCTGGACTCATCCCAGGGACAGCTCCTGGTTTCACCTTCTGTGGGAGGAGCCTGTTGCCTTGGTAACAGCCTGTTGTATGAGAAGAAACGATGAGACCTTCTGCTCTGATGTCATTGGTTCAGCAAATCAAACTACAGCTGTCAGCATCCATAGCCTGATAGCAGAGGGGATGGATGACCTGGACCTGGTTTAGTTAAGGACCTGATGAGGACTTTCTGTTCAGGTCCAATAATCTATTCACTTCTATTCAGTTTATTTCTATAGCTTCAATTCACATCATGTCATCTCAGGTCACTTTCCAGTTCACCAGATCATCCAGTCAGTTTGATTCAAAGTTTTTCTATCTAAGGAGAACCAGCTGATTGCATCGAACTCATTGACTCTTCAGCAATCCCCTCACACTCAAGCATGCTTGAAGCGACAGTGGAGAGGAAAACTCCCCTTTGAACAGGAAGAAACCTCCCAGCAGAACCAGGTTTCAGTGTGAGCGCCATCTGCTGAGGCCCCAGGCTCGGGGTTCAAGGAGACAGAAGCAGACATAGAAAAGAAGCATAGATACAAAAGCAGCTGTCAACCAGCTCCACAGGCGGCCCCGCCCAGGAAACACACAGCCAGGCAGGCAGACGAGCTCCGAGCCAGCTCCCCATGTCAGAGGATGGAGAGAGCACATCCAGTTAGTCACAGTCAGAGAAACAGGACTACACTGGAAAACAGGCCAAGCTCCAACATCTAGAAACAAAAGGTGTTGATGGCAGCAGCACAGCTGATATTTCTCTCCAGGATTTGTCACAGCCAATACAGGAACAGACCAGATGAAGCTACTATGAGAAAAGTGCAGAGAGAGCAGAACGTTAGAGGTTAGAGATTGAACTAACAGATTCTGCAGAGTGGGAGAATAGAGATAGAATGAAGCCAGAATGATGAAAAGGTCCCTATGTCCTCCAGCAGTCTAAGCCTATAGCAGCAGAACTATAGAGATAGATCAGGATAACCTGAGCCACTCTAACTATATCTAGCAACAGTTTTCAAATACAAAGCCAAAAATTCTAACGATTACGAACGTTGAGTTCGGTGGACCGCCCTGATCCGGTCGTTAAACAGCAGAAATGGCTGCGGGTGGAGAAAATGCCGCGCCTATGGCGCTAGTTTAGCCCACAGACTGATCTGTCCTCCTTGGATCTTCATCAGATGTTTGAGCAGAACCTGCAGGTGGCGGCCCAGATCAACGGCGACTTCAAGGAGGAGGTTCTGAAGCTGTGTCTGAAGCAGATGAACTCCTTCCTCATGAGGTAATCCTTCCAGCACCCTGACCATCCGTCTGCTGATGCAGGAGCGCGGCGCTCACAGCTGTTCCTCGCAGGTACCGCGAGGAGGTGGTGGCCTACAAGGAGGAGCACCTGAAGGACCGACAGCTGCCTCAGTGCTACATCCAGTACATGATCGCCATCATCAACAACTGCCAGACCTTCAGGTGACGCTTCAGGGAGGGTCCGGCAGGGGGCGGGTCCGGCAGGGGGCGGGTCCGGCAGGGGGCGGGTCCGGCAGGGGGCGGGTCCGGCAGGGGCGGGTACTAGACGGTTCTCAGAGACGGTTCTAGGTATTCTGTTCAATCGTTGCTCTGCTCTGCGTTCATCAGGGATTCCATCAACAGTCTAAAGAGGAAGTACTCTCAGTCCTCGGAGTCCTTCGACAGCGACGCCGCCATCGACAGGACCCTGGGGGAGGTGGTGAAGGAGGGCTGCCACTTCCTGCTGGACGAAGTCTTCTTGGACCTGGAGGTAAGAGCTGAACTGCAGCAGGCGTCCATTTCCTTCCTGCCTAGCTAGCTAGCTAGCTGCTAACCTTTGGTTCCACCTAAACCAGAACCACCTGAATGAGCTGCTGACCAGGAAGTGGCTGACGGGTTCTCACGCCGTGGACACCATCTGTGTGACGGTGGAGGACTACTTCAACGACTTCAACAAGGTCAAGAAGCCCTTCAACGAGGTAGGACCGAAGCGTGAGCTCCACCTGCTGGTCAGGAGCTCCACTGAGCGCTGCTGGCGTTGCGTTTGCAGGAGATGACCAACGAGGCGCTGAGGAGGGTGGTGGTGGAGTACCTGAAGGCCGTGATGCAGAAGAGAATCACCTTCAAGAACGCCGACGAGAGGAAAGAGGGAGCAGAGAGGATGATCAAGGAGGCGGAGCAGTTCAGGTTCCTGTTCAACAAACTGGCAGCGGTGAGTTCCTGCAGGGGAGCAGGAGGAGGGAGGAGGTGAGCTTGGTTAGGGGCTGAGCAGGAGGCAGGAGGCCTTGTGGCGCTGCTGAGGCGGGCAGGAGGGAGGAGGAGGGAAGGAGGAGGAAAGGAGAGGAGCTGGAGGAGCGCTGAGGGGGCAGGAGCAGGAGGAGGGAGGGAGGAGGAGGAGGAGGAGAGAGGAGTGAAGGAGGAGGAGGAGGAGGCGGAGACGGCGGAGGGCGGAGGAGGAGGGAGGAGGAGGCGAGTCAGCTGGGAGAGCAGGAGGAGGAGGAGGAGAGCTGGGAGCGCTGGGGGGGGAGCAGGAGGAGGGAGGAGGCGGGGCTGGGAGGGGGCGGAGGAGCAGGAGGAGGCGCCTGCAGGGAGGAAAGAGAACAGAGACAGGAGGAGGTTCAGGTCTGCCGCTGATGGCGGCAGCTTCTTCCTGAGCAGGGCGAGAACACGGAGCGGCTGCTGCGGCGCCATCGCTGCCGTGGCCGAGGTCTTCAAGCTGACTGACCCCACGCTGCTGTTCCTGGAGGTCACGACCCTGGTCTCCAAATACCCAGACATCAGGTGAGCCCAGCGTCCACGCCATCATCAGGTCGGCTCTGGAAGCATCCTCCGCTCTGCTGATGTAACCTGCTGGTTCTGGTTCTGGTTCTGGTTCTGGTTCTGACAGGGAGGACCACATCCAGGCAGCTGCTGGCTGTGCGTGGAGACGCCAGCAGGGAAATGAGGCAGATGATCATCGGGACCCTCAGCGAGAACAAAGTGTCGCCCTCTGGTTCCACTCAGCCCATTTTCAAAGACATTACTGTTCCCACCATCACCATGACAACCATGACCACCATGACCTCCATGGCAACCGCCAAGCTGCTGAAATAAAGCCAGCTTTCTGTGACCAACCCATCCCAGTAACTCCCACTGGTTCTGACTGGTTCTTCTGCTCTGGATGGGAACGTTCTGTGGTTCTGGACCAGAACAGCAGAACCTTAGGTGGGTCCAACAAGTTGATGGAACCACTGAACCCACCTGAGAAGATGTTGTTCAGGTTCTCCACGGCAACGGCCAGTTTAACCAGTGGAAGGCTAACGTGCCGTTAGCCCCCAGAGGCTAAAATCCTAGCCGGTCCATTCTGACAGGAACAGTCCAGTACTCCCATTAAACCAGTAAGGCCTGAACACTCCCACTGCGTATAGAGAGGCTCTGACTGGGCAGGATCAGCAGATCTACGCTGAGGTTTTTCACTTCTATCTGCTTTATCACTACATTACAATAATTTCTCACATTTGACTGAAAGTTATTAAAAATAAATCAAATAAAAAACTACCGTCTCATTCTATAGAGCAAAGCTCTACTTAACGAGTCTGTTCAGCATCTAGAACCAGTAACAATCAACAATAACAACTATTTCCATTGAGGTTTCAGTTTCAGTTCAAACTGCTACACAGGAGGAGGGGGCAGTTCTTCTGTGCCCTTTAACCATTACATCCAGGTAAGACTTGATAAAGCGCCCAGATAGCCGCTGACATCCTCTTTCATTGTAGATCCATCAGGTTTCCTCAGAATCCAAACAGGAGAAATCAGAGGAAATCATAAAACCAAAAATCCTGCACATCTTCTCCATCCTCCACTGAAACACACACACCAGAAATAGCGTTAGATTCCAGGTTTTATCCAGCAGCCCAACAAAGCCTGGTTTTTAAAGGCTTTGAAAACATGCAAATAGAAACGGATGAACGGGTCCCCCTTGGGAATGGGGGTGGTTTGGCTGCTTTGTTAGCCTGCAATGCCCCATACCTGTCACATGTCTCTGAAAGGGGGTCATTAGAGGAATTGTTGGCCTGGCTGAATAGGCGAGGGTCTTCTGTTCTCTCCTGTAAAGGGGTTGGAGCTGCGATGATAGCGGGAAGGAATCAACTCTATTGCTGCATTGGAGGTTTTTGAAAGCTGGAATCTGAGGTCAAGTGTGAGAAAGTTCTTTATGCAGGGGGTGGGTTGGTTCCCCTGGGGGGGGATTTTGTAAGGTATAAATGTATGTGATGAAATGCCTCAGTCAGAGCTCTTTCTCTCTCTCTGAGGACGTTAAATAACTTTTAACCTTTTTTCTTGCAATCTTTCCTCAGCTTCATAACTTCCCACCGTTTTAAATCAGTTCTGAGAAACGACCATCTAACAGATTTACGGTGAGAATTACTGACGTCACTGTTAGGAAATATTAACGAGCTCCTTATTCAAGACTGAATAGAAAATGTTTTACTGATAGATGAAATATTAACTGCATTTATTAGCAGGTATGTGTCCCAATATATTAGTGTCTGGAAGGTTAAGAACTGGACTCATTTATTCAGAGTGACGTTGGGTTGCTGATGCTGAGGTTTTTATGTCTAAGGTTTTGTTTATCCAGGTCCAAAGCTCAGAACCAGAGCAGATCTTTGAGCAGAAGGTCTTCCTGGGTTTGCTGCTGCCTTCATGCACTGATCTACCAAAGGTTCTGGGTCCCAGAACCGAATCCAAGACGTTCCATCACTTCCGACGCTGCGTGAAGATGGTTCGGTGGGCAGGAACCCGTCTGATTGTCTGCATCACCTCAGAATGAGATGTTAGTCCCGCTGGATGTATCTATGGATGATGAGGTCCACCTAGAAGAACAGAGAGGATGATTAAACAAATGTAAGTTGATCCTTCGTCTCCTTGGAGACTAAGTTTGCGTAAAGAATGAAGAGGCTTCAGAGAGAGGAAGATAA
Source organism: Cyprinodon brontotheroides (assembly GCA_018398635.1). NCBI lineage: Eukaryota > Metazoa > Chordata > Actinopteri > Cyprinodontiformes > Cyprinodontidae > Cyprinodon > Cyprinodon brontotheroides. Next base: position 34,638,671 of record JAGKQL010000056.1, read on the forward strand.
CCTGGATGGTTAAAGATGGACGACAGGATCCCTTCCAAACCGCCATGGGACATCAGTGGATCAACCTGAAGAAGGTTTGGGAGGATGGAGGGTCCTGAAGGTCTCAGCATGTTCCAGTTGTCACATCTGTTTGTGAGGCTGTGAATGATTCTGTAGGATGTCTGAGCAGAGAACCATTTCCCCCCGTTAGCAGGATTGAATTATGTCAAATCATCAAACGGCTGAGTTTCCTCCTCAGAGTCCTGCTAATGACCTGATGATTGGATTCTGGCGCGTTGAAGCAGAGACACATCTGAGCCGTGCAGAACACCGGACCTCTGAGACTGGAATTAAACGACCCTGATGGCTCCACATCTGATGAGCTTGGTTCAGTTCACTTTGCCCACCAGTCCGTTCCACAACGAGGTTTGATCATCATCCGCTTTGGTTAAAGGAAAAGTCGCTCATATTCATCAAACTTCTGAAAGTTCTTTTAAATGTGAAATGATTCCATCCTGTTCAATAAATGATCAGTGTTTTTAATTCAGAGTAATTTTCATGTGAATGTGCTTTACTGGAGGCATCCATGTTTGTCAAAAGAACACTACTGCCACCTACTGGTTGGTGACATTGTCACGGTCCGCTGCGGTATCGGCTGTTGATCAAGTCCCAGTGCTGTATCTGGTGTTTGTCACTTGCTATTATCCAAGTCATCTTGAAAACATTCTTCTTCCAAATGTTGGCTACATATTACGGGTTTTTTCTCTGGCCAGAAGTTAGATGGCAAATCCTCCCTCTTTTCAAGTTGGCGATCCAACGACCAACCCGATCCGTGGAGGATCAGGAATCAGAAAGGTGGAATAACTCTTTTTCACTTTTACCCGATGTATTCCAGCATCCAGCTGCCATGCCACGTGGGCATTGTCAGTTTCACTATAGCTCTGGTGAATTTCAATGAAGTCAATGTCAGTGGCTAACTCGGTCAATGTCAGTGACTAACTCAGTCAGTGTCAGTGGCTAACTCCGGTCAATGTCAGTGACTAACTCGGTCAGTGTCAGTGACTAACGGTCAATGTCAGTCAGTGTCAGTGTCAGTGGCTAACTCGGTCAGTGTCAGTGGCTAACTCGGTCAGTGTCTCAGTCAGTGTCAGTGGCTAACTCGGTCAATGTCAGTGACTAACTCGGTCAGTGTCAGTGACTAACTCGGTCAGTGTCAGTGGCTAACTCGGTCAAGTGTCAGTGGCTAACTCGGTCAATGTCAGTGACTAACTCGGTCAGTGTCAGTGGCTAACTCGGTCAATGTCAGTGGCTAACTCGGTCAATGTCAGCGGCTAACTCGGTCAATGTCAGCGGCTAACTCGGTCAGTGTCAGCGGCTAACTCGGTCAATGTCAGCGGCTAACTCGGTCAATGTCAGCGGCTAACTCGGTCAGTGTCAGCGGCTAACAGTGGCTAACTCGGTCAATGTCAGCGGCTAACTCGGTCAATGTCAGCGGCTAACTCGGTCAATGTCAACTAACTCGGTCAGTGTCAGTGACTAACTTTCAGTCAATGTCAGTGGCTAACTCGGTCAGTGTCAGTGGCTAACTCGGTCAATGTCAGTGGCTAACTCGGTCAATGTCAGTGACTAACTTCGATTCGGTCAATGTCCAGCTGACTAACTCGGTCGGCGTGTCAGTGGCTAACTCGGTCAGTGTCAGTGGCTAACTCGGTCAATGTCAGTGAGCTAACTCGGTCAATGTCAGTGACTAACTCGGTCAGTGTCAGTGACTAACTCGGTCAGTGTCAGTGGCTAACTCGGTCAGTGTCAGTGGCTAACTTCGGTTTAGCTAATGTCAGTTGCTAACTTCGGTCAATGTGGTGGTAGCTTCGGACTACTGCTTCGGTCAGTGTCAGTGGCTAACTTCGGTCAGTGTCAGTGGCTAACAAGTCGGTCAGTGTCGGTCGGTGCTGACTAGCTCGGTCAATGTCGGTGGCTAGCTGCGATTCGTATAACTGACCGGTCAGTCAATGTCGGTGACTAACTTCGGTCAGTGTCGGTGGCTAACTTCGGTCAGTGTCGGTGGCTAGCTCGGTCAGTGTCGGTGGCTAACTTCGGTCAGTGTCAGTGACTAGCTCAGGTCAATGTCGGTCGGTCTACTAACTCGGTCAATGTCAGTGACTAACTCGGTCAGTGTCAGTGGCTAACTCGGTCAGTGTCAGTGACTAACTCGGTCAATGTCAGTGGCTAACTTCGGTCAATGTCAGTGGCTAACTTCAGTCCAATGTCAGTGACTAACTTTCGGTCAGAGTGTCAGTGGCTAACTCGGTCAATGTCAGACTAACTAGGTCAGTGTCAGTGGCTAACTCGGTCAATGTCAGTGACTAACTTTCGGTCAGTGTCAGTGGCTAACTCGGTCAATGTCAGTGGCTAACTTCGGTCAGTGTCAGTGACTAACTTCGGTCAGTGTCAGTGGCTAGCTTCGGTCAGTGTCAGTGGCTAACTCGGTCAGTGTCAGTGGCTAACTCGGTCAGTGTCAGTGGCTAACTCGGTCGGTGTCAGTGGCTGACTCGGTCAGTGTCAGCGGCTAACTCGGTCAGTGTCAGTGGCGACTCATGGAACGTCTTCACTGCAGCCAGAAAGCTGCTGGTTTTAGCAGCTAGATGCTTCACGGGGGAGAGCATTTTACTGCACGCCTCTGTGGGAGTGGGGAGTACCAAGATGGCGGACGGTGGCTTCACTTTTTTCAGACCATCAGCAATCCAGTAAATAAATAGAGATCAGTGGTACAAACTAGCGTTAGTGGCGCCCTCTTCTTCTCTCCAGGCACAGCGGCCTGCAGGTTTCAGACGTTTCCCAGTTTTCACACTTGGATCTCAGTTGATAGCAGATGAACAGACAGTGTGTAGAAACAGGAAACATCTGCAGGCTTTTCATTCAGCAGAACTTCTTCGCTGTCGTTTGGAAATCTTCTTCAACATGGAAGTAGACGTGCGGTCCTAAAGGCCGCCGGCTGAAGCCATGCAGGAGATGCAGAGGCAGCTGGCAGACATCACCTGGTCCCAGCATCCTATCAGATACCGGCGCCATCTGTCCAAGGCTCCTCCATCTTTCCTTCCACTCTCATTTCAAAACACTGAAACGTCCTGAAATCATCCTCATTCACAACATGTTCAAGTTATTTACTGACTGCATCTAAAGAAATCTGAGCTACTTTAAAGATATTTAGATGATTTCATTTATTAGACAGATACAATAAACATTAATAAACATTCCTGCAAATGCACCAGAATTAGCCTAAAGGCTGTTTTTCATCTGTTGCTCCTGGACAGATCTTAAAATTGTCTAAAACTAAAAACAGAACTTTACAATGAAAAATAAAAAATATAAAAATAAATAAAAATAGCGATAATTCTTCAAAACTTATTTAAAAATAGGGAATTAATGTTTGCTGGACTACAGATTCCAGGTGACACTGAATAAATAGATTTTCTCGCCCTGTTCTCTCCGTGTGGAACTATAGTCACTATGAGGTCCAATAAGCAAAGGATTATGACTTCCTTCATAGACCTCCATTTGTTATATTTATCTACCAAACTTTACTAAAACATTTTTGAGTTTTTTTGTTTTGTTTTTTCATGGACACAGAACTAGAGAGTAAAGGAGATAGAAGAAGAGAAGCATCAATATATAAACAGGTTAGCACACGTTGAGGTTGGTCTATAGACGACCAAAAAACTCTCAATAACATGGATTATATGCAGAAAGAGGAAACGGATCATAAAATCCACACTTCTGTCTGTAGAAAGGATCCCGAAGCTTGAAATAGGTTGTGGAACGACAAAGGTCCAGTAGGAAGCAGATCCGGTCTGGACTGGAATCAGTCCTGTTGTTTAGGTCACTGTCTGGCATTGCAGGCCAACAACTCCCTTTTTCCACCCCCTTTCAGAGACATAGACAGGTATGGGCATTGCAGGCTAACAAAGAAGCCAAAAACGACCCCCATTCCAAAGGGGGGACCCGCCTCATCCGTTTCTATTTGCATGTTTTCTAGAATACCAAAACCAGGCTTTGTTGGGCTGCTGGATAAAACCTGAACTAAACGCTATTTCTGACATTTTTGATTGAAAAATCTTCCTGATGGAAGAGAAAACGTCTTCAGACTTGGAAACAAAGTCCAGAGGATTGATTTGAACTTATTCACAATCACTGCCTGTTTCTGCTGCCTCTGATAGAGCTGTGCACCTGAAAAGAGAAGGAACAGCAAAGGTTTTCTCCTGGCATCATGTTTAAATGTTTGACTTTGGTTGCTTTTCTAAGTGATGTGGGCTTCCCTTCTTGTAAATGTATAATTTTTAAAACTACTTAAAGTATAAAAGTCAAAGTAATGCAGGAAAACCTGTTAAAGCCAGAAGCTATACTGCTCTACTCTATTAAAGGAACATTTTCTACAATTCTGGACGAAAACTTCCTTAGACTTCATTTTCTTAGTTTTATAACTGATGGTAACAGAGTCATATTTAACTTTGTATAATCATGAAAAACTATTTATGGTTTGTGGTGAGCAACAAGTTGGGGCAGCACCGAGTCCAACCACAAAGAAATTGATTGTCTGGATGAAACTAATTATTTTGATGGTTTTTATAATTTTTAAACACCAACAGAATGAAAATGATCTTAAATGAAACCAAACTGATTGAAGTTGGAGTCATTTCAGGTTTTCTCTTTCCAGCAGACAGAATCCAGCAGCGACCTTCTGTGGAGCAACAACCTGCTGGAAACGCGTCTTTATGCAATAATCCAGTTTGAATGAAGAGTTTTCATTCAACTGTTTCCTTTAACATTTCTAAAGCGCGCAGTGGGGGTGGGGGGGTGGAGCTGAAGTTCATCTGGAAACAAGCTGTTGATCTGAGCTGTCCTCGGTGCTGAATCGCTAAATCCAACTAGCCTCTCCACCCCCACCCCCAGCCTCTCTTCTCGGGCCGACCGTCAGCGGAACCGGGCGCTTTCTGCGGGCTCTGCTTCCTCCTCTTCCTGCTCCGAACTTTGGACCGAGATGCGGCTTCTGAGCGGCCGAACGGTTCTGGGTGGAAACTGCGGGTCAGCGGCTGGAAGCGGGGGGGTCCTGGGAAGCAAAAAGTTCGGCTGGTAGGAGATTCGGCTGAGAGGTGAGTTCATCCAGGACCTTCAGTGTTTTAAAGTGTGCTGGATTAACGGGATGTTCTGCTCTGCTGTGCTTCTTATCGGACTTTGGACCTGGTTCTGATCCTGGTTCTGCTCCTGGTTCTGGTTCTGATCCTGGTTCTGCTCCTGGTTCTGGTTCTGGTTCTGGCATCTATTCAGCTCCTCTTGGAACCATCAGAAACGGCCTGTTTAGGATTTAAATATAATATTTAACATCATCTGATGAGGAAAATAAAGTCAGTTCTGGTTTTGGTTCTGAACAGGACCAGATGGGACGCATTTTTACGATGGTGACGTAGCATTCTGGTCTGTGACGTAGCAGAGTGTCCCAGGAGAAGATAGATGGGCTAAAATTAGCTGAGGCAGGCCTGAGCCATGGGAGCTGATGTCCAGGTTCTTCCTGGGATTAGTGGGAAGTTACACAATCTGATTTAAAGGTCAGTGGACAGTCCAGCCATCCACCAACCAGAACTTTTACCAAATCATCAAAAAGTTTTCAACCAGAAGGAAATCTAAAGTTCAGATGCAAAGCAACTGGTCTCCTCTAATCAGTACCGGGCCAGCAGAACCTCCCTGATGTACAAAAAATAAAATCAAACCCAGATGTCTCTAACAGGTTATAAAGCCGTTTGGGTCTCCAGAGAACCAGAACCTGGTCCAGTCCTGGAGGAACCATGGATGCTGCTGAACTTTCCAGCCTAAAAAAAGGAAATAAAAGAGAGATCTGTGAGTGGGACCTACTTCCATAAATCCAGACTGGCTTTACTAAGTCCAGTTTTATTTATTTTAGTTTTAATAGGATCTCTGACTCTAAATGATCAGATGAGGACAGACATCACTGCAGATTCATTCCTCTGTCAGAAAATAATCTGCTTCTGGTTACAGTGTTAAAAAAAAAGGTTTGATGTCAGAAAACATTAAATCAGAATAAAACAATCGATGATATTTGGTCAGTAAATGAATCCATGTCAGCTCAGGACTGGGGGGGATGGATGGATGGATGGATGATGGATGGATGGATGGATGGAAGGATGATGGATGGATGGATGATTGATGGATAAATGATGGATGGATGGATGGATGGATGGATGGATGGATGGATGATTGATGGATGGATGGATGGATGGATGAATGGATGAATAAATGATGGATGGATGGATGGATGGATGGATGGATGGATGGATGAATGGATGAATAAATGATGGATGGATGGATGGATGATTGATGGATGGATGGATGGATGAATGATGGATGGATGGATGGATGGATGGATGAATGGATGAATAAATGATGGATGGATGGGTGGATGGATGGATGGATGATGGATGGATGGATGGATGAATGGATGAATAAATGATGGATGGATGGGTGGATGAATGGATGAATAAATGATGGATGGATGGGTGGATGAATGGATGGATGATGGATGGATGGATGGATGGATGGATGGATGATGGATGGATGGATGGATGGATGATGGATGGATGGATGATGGATGGATGGATGGATGGATGGATGGATGGATGATTGATGGATGGATGGATGGATGGATGAGATGGATGAAGATAAATGATGGATGGATGGATGGATGGATGGATGGATGAATAAATGATGGATGGATGATGGATGGATGGATGGATGATTGATGGATGGATGGATGGATGAATGGATGAATAAATGATGGATGGATGGATGGATGGATGAATGGATGGATGATGGATGGATGGATGGATGGATGGATGGATGGATGGATGGATAAATGATGGATGGATGGATGATGGATGGATGGATGGATAAATGATGGATGGATGGATGGATGGATGGATGGATGGATGGATGATGGATGAATGAATAAATGATGGATGGATGGATGGATGGATGGATGATGGATGGATGGATGGATGGATGAATGGATGAATAAATGATGGATGAATGGATGAATAAATGATGGATGGATGGATGGATGGATGGATGAATGGATGGATGATGGATGGATGATGGATGAATGGATATATGATGGATGGATAAATGGATGGATGGATGGATGGAGTGATGGATGGATGGATGGATGGATGATGGATGAATAACTTGGATACTGATGATGTGATGGATGGATGGAACTTCCTCTCCGATGATGGAGATGATTGATGGATCTAATGGATGGATGATGATGCAGTGATGGATCTAATCCCAATGATGATGGATGTCATGTCTATTACTCTCTGATGATGCATGAATAAATGATGGATCACAGATGGATGGATGGATGATGATGTAATGTCAGCCATGGATGGATGGATGGATGGATGGATGGATGAATGGATGAATAAATCATGATGGATGGAATGATGGAGTGATGGATGGATGGATGGATGGATGGAGTGATGTCATCTAACTTCCTCTCTGATGATGCAGTGATGTCATCATCTAACTTCCTCCCCACTGATGAAGTGATGTCATCATCTAACTTCCTCTCTGATGATGGAGTGATGTCATGGTCTAACTTCCTCCCCACTGATGAAGTGATGTCATGGTCTAACTTCCTCTCCGATGATGCAGTGATGTCATCATCTAACTTCCTCTCTGTTGATGCAGTGATGTCATCATCTAACTTCCTCCCCACTGATGAAGTGATGTCATGGTCTAACTTCCTCTCTGATGATGCAGTGATGTCATCATCTAACTTCCTCCCCACTGATGAAGTGATGTCATGGTCTAACTTCCTCTCTGATGATGGAGTATGTCATCATGTAACTTCCTCTCCAATGATGGAGTGATGTCATCATGTAACTTCCTCTCCAATGATGGAGTGATGTCATCATCTAACTTCCTCTCCAATGATGGAGTGATGTCATCATGTAACTTCCTCTCTGATGATGGAGTGATGTCATCATCTAACTTCCTCTCTGATGATGCAGTGATGTCATCATCTAACTTCCTCCCCACTGATGAAGTGATGTCATCATCTAACTTCCTCTCTGATGATGGAGTGATGTCATGGTCTAACTTCCTCCCCACTGATGAAGTGATGTCATCATCTAACTTCCTCTCCGATGATGCAGTGATGTCATCATCTAACTTCCTCTCTGTTGATGCAGTGATGTCATCATCTAACTTCCTCCCCACTGATGAAGTGATGTCATGGTCTAACTTCCTCTCCGATGATGCAGTGATGTCATCATCTAACTTCCTCTCCACTGATGGAGTGATGTCATGGTCTAACTTCCTCTCTGATGATGGAGTGATGTCATGGCCTAACTTCCTCTCCGATGATGCAGTGATGTCATCATCTAACTTCCTCTCCACTGATGGAGTGATGTCATGGTCTAACTTCCTCTCTGATGATGGAGTGATGTCATCATCTAACTTCCTCTCCACTGATGGAGTGATGTCATCATCTAACTTCCTCTCTGATGATGCAGTGATGTCATCATCTAACTTCCTCTCTGATGATGCAGTGATGTCATCATGTAACTTCCTCTCTGATGATGGAGTGATGTCATCGTCTAACTTCCTCTCTGATGATGGAGTGATGTCATGGTCTAACTTCCTCTCCAATGATGGAGTGATGTCATGGCCTAACTTCCTCTCCAATGATGGAGTGATGTCATCGTCTAACTTCCTCTCCACTGATGGAGTGATGTCATCATCTAACTTCCTCTCTGATGATGCAGTGATGTCATCATCTAACTTCCTCTCTGATGATGCAGTGATGTCATCATCTAACTTCCTCTCTGATGATGCAGTGATGTCATCATGTAACTTCCTCTCTGATGATGGAGTGATGTCATCATCTAACTTCCTCTCTGACGATGCAGTGATGTCATCATCTAACTTCCTCTCTGACGATGCAGTGATGTCATCATGTAACTTCCTCTCTGATGATGGAGTGATGTCATCATCTAACTTCCTCTCCGATGATGGAGTGATGTCATCATGTAACTTCCTCTCTGATGGTGCAGTGATGTCATGGTCTAACTTCCTCTCCACTGATGGAGTGATGTCATGGTCTAACTTCCTCTTTGATGATGCCGTGATGTCATCATGTAACTTCCTCTCTGATGGTGCAGTGATGTCATGGTCTAACTTCCTCTCTGATGACGGAGTGATGTCATGGTCTAACTTCCTCTCTGATGATGGAGTGATGTCATGGTCTAACTTCCTCTCTGATGATGGAGTGATGTCATGGTCTAACTTCCTCTCTGATGATGGAGTGATGTCATGGTCTAACTTCCTCTCTGATGACGGAGTGATGTCATGGTCTAACTTCCTCTCTGATGATGGAGTGATGTCATGGCCTAACTTCCTCTCTGATGACGGAGTGATGTCATGGTCTAACTTCCTCTCTGATGACGGAGTGATGTCATGGTCTAACTTCCTCTCTGATGATGGAGTGATGTCATCGTCTAACTTCTGTTTCTTCTCTTCCTGCAGACATGGATCTCCTCAGCAGTCCAACAGTCTGAGCCCAGCTCTGTGACCTCGGTCGGCCTGATCCAGCCAGTGGAAACGCTGAGACCTTCCAGCGCCTGATCTAGTTGACCCAGCTCCCCAGGAGGAGGCGGCGCCCGTCGGCTGAGCATGACCGACAGAGTGAACTTTAGTGCCCCCAAAGCCAACCCCCGTCCTGCCATGGCGCCTCTGCTCCCACCTGAGCCGATCGACATCATTCGCACCAAAGCTCGCTCCCGCCGGGTCCGGCTCAATGTCGGCGGTCTGAGTCACGAAGTACAGTGGAGGACACTGGACCGCCTGCCTCGGACGCGTCTGGGTCGCCTGAGGGACTGTAACACCCATGAGTCTTTGCTAGAGATCTGTGATGACTACAGTCTGACTGATAACGAGTATTTCTTTGATCGGCATCCCATGGCCTTCTCCTCCATCCTCAATTTCTACAGAACAGGGAAGCTGCACATGATGGAGGAGATGTGCGCTTTGTCCTTTGGCCAGGAGCTCGACTACTGGGGGATCGATGAGATCTACCTGGAGTCCTGCTGCCAGGCTCGGTACCATCAGAAGAAGGAGCAGATGAACGAGGAGCTGAGGAGGGAGGCGGAGACGCTGAGAGACAAGGAAGGAGAAGTGGAGGAGCAGGGCTGCTGCCCGGACCAAAGGCAGAAGCTCTGGGATCTGCTGGAGAAGCCCAGCTCCTCCATTGCTGCCAAGGTAACGACCTTCACACACACACTGCTGAGGAGCAAAACCTGGGCCGTTAGGTGTACTTGTCTTGGTCAGAGGTCAGAGGTCAGGGGTTGCAATCCTTCAGTGTCAAGTAACTGATCTGGTTTATTAGTCCAAAAATACAAAAAGCATTTTAAAGGCCGAGATAGAAAAATAAAAATGTGATTAATCATTCGAATTAGAAACCGTAGGTTTGGAGATGACAGGTGGAAGTAGCGTAGGATCCCATTTCCTGTGATAAAACAAAAAGCATTTAATGCATTTATTTTCTCAGAAAATGAATGATTAAACTTTACAGTTTAGCACGTTTACTGTTTTTAAGGAGGAAAAAATGTAATTTAGGTCTTTTTTTTAAATGAAAATGGAGGGCGACCCGGATGAGTTTCTGGTTGATGAGCTGATGGTTCGGATCGTGCTTTAAGTACGGATCAGGTGGAGACGGGTTCCAACCAGATTAATAGAAGGTGAAAAGCCATGAGGGGCGGAGCCAATCTTTGTTTCTCTCGATGAGGAGGAAGCCTCGATGTTTCTGAAACAAGTAACTGATTGTTGTTGTCTATCATACATGGCAGATTCAACAACAAGGCTGCGTTTTAGCTCCGCCCCTCATGGCTGCTGTCCTTCATCTCTTTCTGAGGTGTAGACATGTAGGTGAAGGTTTCCAGCAGCGGTGGCGTTTCTGACCTTTAGTGTCGGCAGCCTTCTGAACGCCGTAAACATGGAGCCACAGGCTCTCTGAGACGCATTCAGTGCAGATCAGCTCCTTTATCTGACCAGATGACCTTTAATGAGTTTAAAGACTCATTAGTCTCAGCGGTCTGTGGAAATGACAGCTCCGCCTGGTGAGATGATGCACTCAGTCCATTACGGATCAGAAGCACTGCCACTCATTCAGTCATCGTTCTCTGCACTTTATGATGAATCTATAACCCTGAAAAATGATGGAATCACCACTCAGCCAGCCGCCGTTCATTCAGTTGGTTTTTCATCAGATTAAAACAACTGGAAACAAAACTAAAGTCCTTTCAAACAGCAACGCTCTGGCTTTCAGAAACAGCTAAAGAAATGGCGGCCGGTAGGGGAGTGGTGGTCGTTGGGGGAGTGGCGGCCATTGGGGGAGTGGTGGTCATTGGGGGAGTGGTGGCCATTGGGGGAGTGGTGGTCATTGGGGGAGTGGTGGCCATTGGGGGAGTGGTGGTCGTTGGGGGAGTGGCGGCCATTGGATGAGTGGCGGCCACTGGGGGAGTGAAATCCAGAGGTTCTGAGTCCCACTCTCACTGCCACTCTGGGTCCCTGAGCAAGACCCTTAACCCCTTAAGAGAAGAAAACTTAAAGCAATATGTTTAAAAAACCCAACATGAGGAAGAAATAGGAGGAAACTGGAGTCAGTGTCTGTGAGCGAACTGTTAGAAAGCGCCTAAAGGAAATGATTCCATCCAGGAAAGCATCATCAACACCTAAACAGAAATAAAGTAGGTTAGAACGGGCTGAGGAGAAGCAATGGTGGACTGAGGATGACTGGATGAAAGTCATTCATCTCCAGTCTGCACTGGGCGAGGCGATGATGCTGGAACTGATGAGCCTTCTAAAGAGGACCGCCTGAGGAGGACCTGCTGATTTTCAGTCTCTGATGCTCTGGGCTGCAGGTCAGCTAAAGATGGCCGCCATTACATCTTCAATCAATGAGCAACTTCACATTCAGGTTTTGGACACTTTTCTTATCCAATAAGTTAAAAGGATGCTTGAGAATGATTAAATCAGTTTGCATCTTGCCATAGAGCAATAACTGTGAAAACATTCCTTAAACAGACACATCAGGTCAAAGTCACGGCGTGCTAATAGCTGGATCTCTAAGCCTAACCCGGAACGACGATCCAACCTGCAGAGCTGATCTGGAAACAATCAGAGGAAGCTGGAGCCAGATTGATGAAGAGTTCTGATGATTATTATTGTTTGTCTTTCATTAAAACACATTTTATTTCCTGATTTTTTTAGTGTTTCTTAAAGCCAGACGGTTGCTGTTTGAAAGGATTTTGTTTCCTGTCTGTTCGGCTTTTTCTACTAAATTAAACTGAATGAAAGCAGCATGATGAGATCTGAGGCGTCGCTTCAGTTTTAGTTGGAGCTTCAGGGAAGCTGACCTTCATGGAGCCAGAAGGTCGACTGAAGACCTGATCATCCTGTTTATTTTTCACATTTTACTGATTCCAACAGGAAATTCAGACTATTTTCTCCATTATCCAGATGTTAACATCAGGATAACGAGAAGCAGTTTGATCAGCTGTGTGTTTGGGTCCAGAGGACCTTTGTCAGTCGCATCACTTCCTGTCCTGCTCTCTGATCTGAGCTTCTGTGCAGCTGTGATGCTGGAGGAGTTCAGGTTTGTGGTTCCAGCTGCTTCGCTCTCCTGGGATCCAACAGATGCAGCCAAGCGTTCAGCAGGGCCGACACATCTGGGCAGCCCCTCCCCTCTCCAGCGCCAGCCTCCATGTCCTCCAGAACTGATTCAATTTGGAGAAGGGAGGCGGAGCTTAGGGAAAAGCTTGGACCATGAAAGTCCTGCTGAAAGCACAGCTCAGATGTCAGGAGGTCTGACTGAATCAGGACTATCTTAAAGTTAGCTTCAGGCTTTCAGGGCAGACAGGGTGTAAATGGGAGCTTCATCTGAGCCCAGAGGCTCCAACACTTCGGTACAAAGATAATTTAAAGGGCTTAAAGTCCACCTGACCCACCGGCCGGACCACAGAGAGACTGAGTCACTGTCAGATTTATCTGTTACTTCTACAGCCTAATATTTTGGTCCCGTCCATCATAACGTGGCTGTGAAGGATGTCCTCTCTCACCTGAGCGGCTCCTCCTCCCTCCCTCCTTACCTGACTCACCAAAGGAAACCTTGAACTGATTCAGCAGAACTTAGAGAAGCTGAGCTGAACCTGAGGAAGTGAAGAAAATAATTTCTAGATCCCTCAGAGCTTCACCGTCCGTGCTCCAGATAAACCAGAAGCTGCAAAAACGAGTCTAAATGAGTCTTTGGTTCTGGAATGAGGAGGTAAGGGAGACATTTTGCAACTGAACAAGAAAATTTACATTTAAAATAAGAAAAAAAAACTATTGAATTTTCTTATTTCCAGTTCATATTATCTAATTATCTTATTATAAGAGTAGAAATGCTAATTCCATTGGCAGATCATCATATTTAGTGACTCAAATAAACTTATTTTTCTAATGTATGCTGGAAAAGTGGAACTGAAGGTCAGCAGATGATCCGTCTAAAAAAGATTTTAGGAGCCAAAATGCTCCAACCTCTGGCTGATGATCCCACCTACCTGCCCAGATGGACAACTAATAAACTTATTTTATTCATTTTATGCAATAAAAGTCTTGGATTAGAATAAATTTCTCTGTAAATATCAGCGGCCCATCAGTCTCCATCAAACCACCACCCAGATGGAGAACATTTGATCCTCCTGACAGCAGAGAACGTCCTCAACATCTTCCTGACGCTTTTGGAGAAACCGAACTAATTCCTTCCTGTGGGAATAAAGATGGCCGCCCTGCTGGGTCAAAGTAAAGAGCAGTGGCCCCCATTGATCCCTCCTCTGTTCCTCATCATGCAGCAAATCTGTTAAATAAATTTACCAAGATGAAAAGAAATAGATCCAATATGAAGAATTGATTGGAATGAAGTGTTTCAGGGTATTTGCCATTTTTAGGAGCAGATGGGATGATGAGTCTATCCCAGCTGGTTGGAGGATGGAGAGAGGAGTAACCAGGAGTAACCAGGAGTAACCAGGAGTAACCAGGAGGCCTCTGAGGGACGTGACCGTCAGTTAAATGAAGCCAGAACAGGTTTAGAGCTCCGCTACCAAACGCTTAACTAGAGCTGAGGAACAATTAGAAGATGAAACAGCTTCCATGATGTTATCATCCATAAGGAGAACATCTCAGATCCTCCAGGACTGAAACTGGAACCAAACCAGATTCTCAAAGATTTCAACTTTAACTCAGAGCTTTAGTGAATCTAATCCGGTTCTCAGTTCACTGGAACACGACTTGTTTCCTCACCAAGTCTGTTCCTGACTAGAACCCAGGAAAGTCTGGACTCTGTTCCTGTAACCTCCATCATCAGACCTAAAATCTTTCTGTGGGGATAAACCGGTTAGCTCAACTAACAGAACCGAGTAAAACATGATTTTTATAATATTAATATCAAAGGAAAATGCTTTATCACTATCCATCTAAGTTCTTTCAGTTCAGTTAATTTTTTCAGCTTTAAATTCCAACACATCGTCTCCATTCGCTTCATAAAAAAACATCTTAAATCAGATAAAATCAATAAAAATCTGTTTAAATTCAACTTCAAAATCTTTATTAATCCTAAAGGTTTTATTTATTGTTGACTCCTCAGCCTTTATCCACCAACATATAGGTGTTGATGCTGTGGGCAGTAAAGATCTACTGTAGAGGTCTGTGTTGCAGCAGATCTGCAGAGAAGCCTGACTGAAGACCCTCTGTTGGTCTAACTGTCTGATGAAGAGGATGCTCACTGCTGTCCATCATCTTCCTCATCATCTCCAGAGGTTCTAGAGGAGTTCCTAGAACAGAGCGGCCTCTTTATCAGCTGCTTGAGCTCTGATGATGATGATGATGATGATGATGATGATGAGGATGATGATGATGATGGAGGAAGGCTCTCCACAGCAGACAGTTGTTTTTAGTGCAGGTTGTTTCTTATAAAGTGCTTTATTATCTGAGCAGAGAAAAAATAGATTTTAATCTGATTTCCTCAGAGGATGTCTAACTTCATAGATCTAGGAATCCTTGACATTTGCATAAAACAAGTCCAGCTTTTAGTTTTCTGTGGTGCAGCAGCTGACAGACTGTTGGAACATTGGCAGCGTAGCAGAGAGAGAGATGTGATTAAAATCTCCAGTTATTCCCATTAATGTATTTGGCTGTTGTGTCTGTAGCTTAGCAACAGCAGAACTGATGACATCACATGCAGTGTTGGCAACAGCAGAAGGTGGAGTATAAACGGTTACTAGCAGAACACTGCTGACCTCTCTGGGCAAACAATATGGCTGAAAACCAGCGGCCATCAGTTGAACATCTGGGCTGCAGGGATGGATCTTCTCAGTAACATCTGGATGACATCATCTGTTGGTCACTAACAAAGTTTCCAGTCTTCTTTAAATCTCTATCTATCTAAATCTGTTGAGTCAGGAACGTGATCCTGCAGCCATAGAAAAGCACGAATGCTGCATTGCTGATCTGACTGGGTCCCTGCTGAGCCTCTGAGGTCTTCTAAGTTTTTGTACTTATATCTCATGTTGCCGTAATGATTGATGGAAGAGAAAGATTACATTTCCTTTTTCTCTCCTTTCTCCTGATCTTCATCCTCGCCTCCTCCTTTTCACACAGGCGGTATATATATATATATATATATATATATATATATATATATATATATATATATATATATATATATATATATATATATATGTATGTGTAGGTCAAATGGAGAAGGGTTTCTGCAGCCCAACTCTTGGGCCTTGGTTCCTTCTCCATTCCTTAATACCTGTGCCAGCGTCCATCTCCTAAAGCAGCTTGTGTGTTCCAGGTAATTCTTAGAACCTGTCCTGGGTGCCAAGGTCACAGCATTTGGCAGCCATTAAGCCATTAAGATGCTGCAAGGTGGCCAAACCTGCAGGCGCCTCCCCTGCTCTCTGCTGGTTTCTGCTTCGTCTCTTTATTTCTCTGTCATTCTTCTCATCTTCTTGCTTTGTTTGCCGTCTCTACAGGATGTTTAATCTAGTAGAGACATTTCTAGTGAATACTGTACTCCAGAATGTTGGAGTGGAAAGCACATGGTTTCCTTCTTATTGGGCCACATTGGCTGAGACGTTCATATGACTTAGAAGATTCTAAGATGGTTTCCTGTCCATTTCTCTCAGAAAACTGTTAATAATACCAATCATTGTCCCTGAGTTGATTTCTGTCCTCAAACAGAGTCACTGAGGGAAGGAGGAGTCGGTTCTGCGTGATGCTGAACAAACCCAGCTGTCGGCTCTGCTCTGCAGGCCTTAGAGCAGCTGAAGTCCTTTCCCTCCTCCTGCAGGGAGCTGCCGTCTCCTCAGTGCGGTTTTCCCGGCTGATGTCACACATGTTCTGTGTTCAGATGTGTGACGGTCTGCTTATGCTGCAGCCATCCCGCCTTTTAGGAAATCTCTTCAATTTTAACAGACACTGATGCACAGATCAGGTTAAACCAAAGAGGACCGGTTCTCCTTGACAGAAACGTCTGAATAGTGTCTGTAAAGCGTCCTGAGATGACCGGCTCTGATCGGCGCTATAGGAATGATGGGAATGGGTTTGATATTTGAGCTTTGGGTGATAGAGGGCGGCTTCCTCCGATACCCCTCTGGTCTCACTGTGGTCATCTACAGCTTGATTCTTTCTGTCCTGAGCGAAAACCACTTCTGACCTCTCTCTATCCTTTCTATAGATAGCAGCTCAATCCTATTACAATTATCCTGAAGTGTCCTTTCAGAGGCTGCGAGAAAAGCCTCGGTGTCACCGGGCTCAGACATTATAAAAGCTCTGGATAAAATATTGTGAAACAGAACAAGCCCGACGGCCATCTTTGGCTGGAAGAAGGTTTTTACTTTGTCAGAAAGGAACAGAGTTTAAAGCAAACGTCCAGTTAGAGACGTTCACAGGAAGCCTGACAGAAGGAAGAACATGAATAAATCCTCTGATCTCCACAGTTTGATGCTAAACAGCTAAATGTGGTGAAGAAGCAGCTAGGCTCCTCCCTCTGCAAACTTTTCACCAAACCTTGGGGAGAGATTTTAAAATAGTTTGGACAGGAAACCCTGTGAGGAAAGGTGCAGCTATAGGTTGGAGGTTTGCAGAGGATTCAAATGAAAATAAGCAGCAAAATGGGGAATTTTTATAGAACAGTAAATGTTACTGAACAACACGTGATCTGTGGTTATGTGGAACATTTTCCTCACAATCTATATTATTTTCTATATTCTGGTGATTTTTAGAGAATTGAAGTAAAGCAGAATGGGCCCTATTAAAATAATTGCATCTTAAATTTACTGTAAACTAAGAATTTCACAACTTTGTTCATTAATTATTCTCTGCAGTTCAAGTAAAATAAGCAATGGGGGGAATTAATAAGTTATTACTGGATTACTGGCACTGATACAGGAACCAGATTGAATCCGATGCAAACTAGAACATATATGAATATTAGACTAATGATTAAAAAGCTTCATTTATTATATCATTAGTTAATAAAACAGCTGAACAGTTCAGACCTTCTAGGAGGCTGTAGATCTTATAAGTGACAGGAGACACTTCTCTGGATGTTTCATTTGGAAAATGTGATGGAAATAAAGTTTCCATATTCAACAGACCAAAATAAGGATAAATTAATAATAAAATAAATAATAAAATGAGAACATCCCTGTGGTTCCTCCTCTATGGGTGACTGAGCTGTTCTGCTCATCCTCTCTGGTTGGTCTGACTACATCAAAATAAAATAAAATCATTCTTCTTTCTGGAGCTTCTATGGGTTTGAGAGTCAAACCTGAAAGTTTAAGAATTAAAATGTTTATGTTGGTTTAATTATTCCTAAATTCCAACGAGAGATTATTAAACTAGACTGAGCAATAATTATTTAACCTGGACTAAAACTGGGTCTAAAAACAGCAGCAGGTAGAGAAACCGAACCATTGGATTTCCACCGTGGTGTTTTTATACATGAGGAAGTAGAACAGAGTTGAGTTTTAATGTCCATCATGTTTTAGTGTGAGAAATTGTGAATATGGAGTGAGAGTGTGACACTGAGATGGGTGAGTCTCACTCCCAGTGGGTGAGAGCTGACCTGAGCCCCGTTGGTTCCTGTACACCTGAAATAATCTAGAAAAGGTGCTTTAAATCAGAAGCGGTGGATCCAGCGTAAGACGCCCTCAGGCATCAAACACCCTGAGCTTCTGCCATAGCCAGCTAGCAGTTAGCTTAGCTTTTCATTTGCTTTTAGGCTGAAATTGATACAACTTTTAACGTCTGAGAATTTAAACGAGGCGTTTCGTATCCGTAAAACAGTGAAGGTTTTTATTAACATCCGACCGCTAACATCATCTAGTGCAGGAGACTAGATGATGATGCGTTGGTGTCGCTTTCTGAGCAGCCAGAAGCTCTTTCATCACTCTTCCCCTCAGCTGCAGGAATTAGCACTCTGCTAGCGTTAGCCGTGTTCATGCCTTCCTCATCAATCTCTCTCTCTCTGCATCACGGCACCAAAAACAGCCGTAGCTTTATAGCACAGCCCTGCAGCTAACATGATGCTATCCTATTAGCACATCCAGACGCACCATTCAGCTGCAGAAAGACACAGCCTGGCAGCCATCATCCCTGAACACGGTGGAAGAGATGGCGTCACTAAGGGGTGGCAGCCATTAAGGGAGTGGCGGCCATTAAGGGAGTGGCGGCCATTAAGGGAGTGGCGGCCATTAAGGGAGTGGCGGCCATTAAGGGAGTGGCACCCATTAAGGGGTGGCGCCCATTAAGGGAGTGGCGGTCTAGTGATTAGCGCTTGGAATCCAGAGGTTCTGAGTTTGAGCCCCACACCCACAGACGGCCATTCTTACTAAGCATGACCCTTAACCCCACCCTGCTCCCCCGGGCGCCACACAATGGCAGCCCACTGCTCCCCAAGGGGAGGGGTTAAATGCAGGGAGGGAGTTTCGTTGCTCTGTAATGGTGACAGTGGGATGAGAATAAGACGCTGGATAGGATTAAAATAAGAAGAAAGAAACGGTGAACGCTTTGATCCAGAACAGACGGATCTCCAACCACGGGCCAGGATCAATGCTAATGCTAACGCTGGCTAATTGTTTCTCATTGCGGTGCTAATGGCGTCCATTAAACCGAGGGCCGGTCCTAAAAGATGTTTCTCTCTGCTGTTTGGGGAAAATGGAAGCAGCTCAAATAAACATGTTTACTGGATTTATGTCATCAGAAATAATCTGAGGTCATCTTTCATTGACCTCTGCTGACATCATCGTCTGGCTGAGGATCATTATCTGACGACCCGCCTCAGACCTTTAACAGTCTGCTCCACTGCTGTGGACCATGAGGGTCTCTGCGATGTTTACAGATGTGAAGCAACAGCAGGTCCTGTTTGGTCCCAGATCTGATAAAGAAAGCCACCACTTTTCCAACATGGCCGCCATTAGGATGACGGCGAGGGCGGATTTAGATCCAAACCAGCTAAACGTCTGGCTGCTTTCGTTAAAACATTCCAGCAGGAAGCAGAACCAGACGTTTCTAAAAGTTTAGAGTTTTTCCCAAAGCTCATCCTGATGAATGAAGGATTCACTGAGTTCACTAACATCTGAGCTCTGACCTGATCGACCACAATCATCGCCATCCATCCATCACTCTGGAGGGTCTCAGGGCCCCCTGCCCCCCAGCAGCCTGCAGAGAGCAGCTTTAAGCAGGTCTGAGGAGGAACAGGATCAGGCTGGAAGAACTCGGCTCTTTATTCAGGGCCGTCCAAACTTTTTACTTTATAGGCCAAATATGGGACATTAAAATGCTTTTGGGAGCCAAAGAATGAATTATTTATTTCTAGCTGTTGAATAATCTTGGGTTGATTATCTAGAGTCTTATTCTGAGTTTATTTCTATGAAAGATAAAATAAATGTTTTCCACCCTGAATGGTCCAGATGCTCTGTAAAAACATCTGTTTGAAGTCAGGTCTGCAGCAGGAAGTTCACCACAGCGTGACAATCCACATTCGTTTCTTCTCTCGTTTGTCTCCTGAACGCAGCTTCAGTCTGATGGAAATCTAGACTTTGTATTTCTATCACTGGGTTTCCTTCATTAGGAGGACAGTAGAAGTGGAGCCGCGTTCAGACTGATCTTCTCAACATAAAACGATGAGGAACGGCAACAGGTTGCTTTATGTCAAACAGATCAGGGTTTACTTCCTGTTGGCCTCCTCAGAGCGGGTTACCATTAGGCAAATACTAGGCAGCTGCTTAGGGGCCCGAGGTCCCTGGGGCCCCATAAAACTGTTTCCATGTACAGTTAATACAACTATTCCTTATTTCTGCACATTAATTATGTTTCTGATTAAAATCCTTTGGCTAAAATGCCATCAGAACGCTGATAATATTAAGTGTGTCTCAGCCCCCCCCTTCAGTGTCCACCATATTGGATCAGTCCATTTGCTGCACATGTTCAGAAAGGTCCAAACAGACAGCAGCAAACCATTTGAAAACAAACCATGCAAAGAGCAGTGTTGCCAACTTAGCGCTTTAGTCGCTATATTTAGCCACTTTTCAGACCCCTCTAGCACTTTGATTTCTCTAAAAAGCTCCTAGCGCCAAATCTAGAGACTTTTTCTGCTACTGGAGACTTTGGAGACAACATCTAAAAGCAGCTTAAACTCTGCTCTCCAGAGCTTAGTAGATTGGTAACCCCGCCTCCTGCTCTCCCTCTATCTTGTCTGCCGTCATGATTCATGCAGCTATTATTTCATCCAAATGAAAAATGGAGAACAGATAAGCAGATCATGGCTTGTCTACAGTGAAAAGAAGGACTGGGTTATTTACTTTGGCCTTTTTGGAAACACAGGAAGGAGCAATCAGCTAAGTGAGCTTAGTGCTTGGAAAAATCTTTTCATTCCTTTAGAGACAGCATGAAAAGTCAGCTGAGTACAAAACATAGAGAGGAAAACAAGAAGAAAAGGGATGACAAGAAGAGAGGGACACAACCTAGAACAGATAATGGATGTCTATTCTATTAACATTTCTCTATCTGGAGAACGGGGCTGTTCTATGTGTTCTCCATTCAGAGGGGCCCCTGCCTGTCTTTGCCCAGGGCCCCACATTTCCTGCTCAGACTGATTCTTTATTCCACTAAAGGTTTAAATTTGAAGCAAACGAACTGGATTTGGAAGAAATTAATGGAAATAAAAGATGTTTTTATTTCTATTATGATGTAATTCCAGACAATCAACTGGCGGCCATGTTGTTAGTTGACTTGATGGATCATTCAAACATCTGACTGGCTGTTCTTCTCCTCCAGGTCCTGGCCATGGTCTCCATCCTGTTCATCATCATCTCCACCATCTCATTGTCCCTCAACACTCTGCCAGAGCTTCAGGTAGTGGATGAGTTTGGTCAGTTCAATGACAACCCCAGCCTCGCCCACGTGGAAGCCGTGTGCATCGCCTGGTTCACCATGGAGTACCTGCTCCGCCTGTTGTCAGCGCCTAACAAGTGGAACTTCATCAAAGCACCGCTGAACATCATAGACCTGCTGGCTATACTGCCTTATTACGTGACGCTCTGCCTGACTGAGTCTAACAAGAGCGTGATGCAGTTCCAGAACGTGCGCCGCGTTGTCCAGATTTTCCGTATCATGAGGATCCTGAGGATCCTGAAGCTGGCGAGGCATTCCACTGGACTCCAATCCTTGGGCTTCACTCTGCGGAGAAGCTACAACGAGCTGGGGCTGCTGATCCTCTTCCTGGCTATGGGGATCATGATCTTCTCTAGCTTGGTGTTCTTTGCAGAGAAGGACGAGGACTCCACTAAGTTCACCAGCATCCCTGCCTCCTTCTGGTGGGCCACTATTACCATGACGACAGTCGGATACGGCGACATCTATCCACAGACGCTCCTGGGCAAAATCGTGGGAGGTCTTTGCTGCATTGCAGGCGTGCTGGTCATTGCTCTCCCCATCCCAATCATCGTCAACAACTTCTCTGAATTCTACCGGGAACAGAAGAGGCAAGAGAAGGCCATCAAGAGACGGGAGGCTCTAGAACGAGCCAAGAGAAGCGGAAGCATCGTCTCCATTAACCTGAAAGACGCCTTTGCTCGCAGTATGGAACTCACAGATGTCCTGGTGGAGAAGAAAGAAGAGAACAAATGTCCGGCGGACAACCACCTGTCCCCGAGTCGCTGGAGCTACCACAAACACTACTCCAACACGGAGGTCTGCAGCCCAGCCAGGACGCAGCGGTACGAGGAGGTCCCACAGTGGAGCTCCCCCGAGGCCCTAAAACCGCTGCTGAATACGGCGTCTCCTCGTCACCGTCCGTACGAGTCCAGAGAGGAGCAGCAAGAACCAGCTGCCCAGGAGGAGACGAAGACCGACAAGACCACCTCCTGTCCAACCCAGCAACCTTCTGCTGCTGAACAGGAAGAGGCTAGCTCTGCGTTAGCGGGGGTCAGGGGAGGTCAAAGCAGTCTGAGGTCCTCTATCCCCCCTCCCTTGGATTTAAGTCAGATCAGCACCTCAGAAACGACCCGGGGCCCTGACAGGGACCCCCCCATGACAATGATCAAAGAGGGCTTGTATGAGTTTGTGTCCACTCCCCAAAGAACGGCAGCAGAGGGAGCGAGTCTGGTGCTACGAAGAGCCGGAAGCTTTGAAACCCTGAAGGTCGACCTCATCGGCTCTGAGGGCGACGTCCTCACAGCCGCCATGACACCAGTAACGGCCCCCGCCGCCGTCCAGCAGCTTCCGTCTGAAGAGGTGTTCCCCGCCGCTCCAGAGGACGCCACATCTGCGCTGACCTTACCGCAGTCCCCGTCAGGTGAGTCTGCAGGTGAGCGTCCCATAATCAGGAGCTTAGAAGGTGAAGGACAACAGGCCGGCTTAATCCACCAGGGGAAGAATCACATGGAGAGGGCTGCTGCTGGCTCATGCATTAGCTCCAGCTCAGCTAAGGCCAGCCCACTCAACTGCACCCAGGAGCTGGTGGCTCTGGGAGGAGGCGAGGGGGCGGCGGCCCGCGAGCGACAGGCTGGAGAAAAACAGGAAAACCACATCGAACTGGATGGGAGTTTGACTCCGCCCTGTGAAACCAGTATGTGAGCTCAGCCTAACCACAGAGAGACGCTGAGGAAATCCGAAGCTGATGGCGGAGACCTGGCTTAGATCTCCGTTAGCTGATACCGACGCTGGAAGCACAAACATAGAAGTCATTATGTTAAAAAAAAAGATTTGGTTGATTTATTTTGGGAATGCTGCTTTCAGGAACCGAACATACCTGAAGCCTCGGCGTGGGAATCCAGAGGCTCGGCTCCACATGTCAGGGAACCGTTTCTCTGCTTCATCTGTGGAGAATAAAGAGAAGCGACAAACTGCTGGAGGAAGCAAACAAAAAAAGCCTTGAAAAATGAAAATGTTTGACTGTCATGATTTTATGTTGGAGTGAATTTGTCTTCATGCTGGTTTACTTCCGTACGGTTTTACTTAGGCTAGCATGCAGAGCTAACAGCTGCAGTTTTCTGTTCATTCACCTTTAAAATAAACCTTCAACAAACGTAGAAACATGTCCGACTGTGATTTAGTCGCCTGTGGCTCTGATTCCGTGGTCTGCAGCCGCTGGACGTCTGCATCCGGACGTCTGCATCCGGACGTCTGCATCCGGACGTCTGCATCCGGACGTCTGCATCCGGACGTCTGCATCCGGACGTCTGCATCCGGACGTCTGCATCCGGACGTCTGCATCCGGACGTCTGCATCCGGACGTCTGCATCCGGACGTCTGCATCCGGACGTCTGCATCTGGAGGATCATCTGGATTATTCAGAATCTGCTTTATCCATATTTCAGTTTCCTAACTTTTCTATCTTTCATGTGTAACACTGAAAACAGCTGAATCCTGACAGCGACAGGAGGAGAAGGAAGCTGCAACCATCGTCATAGCAACCGTCTACGGTCAAACTCAATAAATTAGTTCCTCTGAGGTCCGTTTGTCAGATTAGAACCTTTAAAGAACCAACCTGGCAGCCGCTGAGCAGGAAGTCGGACTATTAAACTGTTTTTATTGGTCTGATGTTTTATTCGTGTCTGAAATGTAAACAGAAAATTAAAGAGAAATAAATTCTGTATCAAACTCAGCTTTATGTGTTTAACTGAGTGAATCGAATCCTTCAAATAAACCAACTCTTCAGTAATATTCAGATTTATTGAATTTGACTATATTGGAGGAAGATGATTCATTTCACCGAAGCTTTTTGCTCTTTTATTCTCTGATATTTGTAATAAAACTCCAGACATCGAACTTTAAAAGTCCAAAAGGTGAACCTGAGTTTCCCTTTTTTAAATGAGCCTCTAAAAACCTTCACGTTAAGGTGGAATGATGGGAACCACTCATTGCAGAGCTTCTACTTGACCTTTGACCTTGATTACGTTCAGGTTTCTGGGGCTTTTTTAAACATTCCTCTGCCTGTTTTTTGCAATTCCATTGCAGACGTCTTCGTTCTGCTTTAAAACCGGAGTAAAGGCTCAGGTCATGTGACCCAGAGTCCCTGTGAAGAAGCGCTGCAGGCGGGTTCTTCCTGATGCTGCTGCAGAGCCTCAGATTATTTCATGAAAAGGTCTAGAAAGCTGCCGATTCATTGATTTCTCCTCTTCTGCTGATGCTGCATGGAGGAAACGTTCTCTCAATGCATGCATGGATTTCTCTTTGTCTCCTCAACCAGTCCAGAAATAGGCCAGTTAGATTGTGTGAGTTCTGCTCTGCAGGGACAGTCTACCCGTCCGGGGGTCTTAGACACCCCACAGCCCCCAACCCCCCACCCCCCGGACCCTCAATGCATTGATCCTGAAATCTGAATGCTTCTTCTTTGCTTCATGATCCTTGAAGATGGCCACATTTAGCAGAAACAAACTTATTAACAGCATCAAAAGATAAAGATATTTGAAGTCAGTTTCTCCACTGTTAGATCAATAAAGTCATCAATCAATAAATAACCTCTCATCTACTCTTTGCACCAATCCTTCTCCCCCACCTTTTCTTCTGAGAAGCATTCTTTGAAATTGCACTGATCTGAATGAGGTTCGTTAGAGGATCTAAAACCTGCAGGACAGGCTGTGGAGGGACTCTATGCTGCCCCCTACTGGCTTTCCTTGTTAAACACAGATGGGAACTAGTTTAGCTCACCAGTTGCATGCATCTGGACTGGGAACTAGTTTAGGTCACCAGTTGCATGCATCTGGAGCTGGGAACTAGTTTAGCTCAACAGTTGCATGCATCTGGAGCTGAGAACTATTTGCACCTGGAGGTGAATAATGAGTCAAAGTTCAGTGACCTCTATCTACTGATGCAAAGGTTGTTTTATTTTTATTTTTTATAATAAACCAAAGCTTTGTTCTGTGACGTGTGATAGAAGATTGATCTTTAATGAGGACGATTCATGTCGGGTTTGTTTGGTTTACTTTCTGCTTTTATTTTAACAGAATATCTTTAGATCCTGGTGCTTCTTTATCATCTTAAAGTTCAGCCAAAGGTTGATTTCTGGTTATTTTTGCAAAGATTCACTTGAGTTCAGTCTGGATGTTTTTTTTTTCTGTTTCAGCATAAAAATGATTGATTATAAAGAGAAATCAGATCATCTCTGGCAGATTATTGATCATTTAGTCACCTGTGTTTGAGCAAAGCTGCTTCCTGAACTGTTTGAATTCTCCTGTTTCTTCTGTTTTCCTTCATCTGGATGTTAATAAAACCCTCAGTCACTTCATCCATGTAAATAAAGTTATTCTGAAAATAAATCTCTTCATTCATGCAAGGTTTTGTTCTTTTGCTGTGCTTTAAAAACATGGAAGTTGAACCAATCAGCAGTTTTTAGATGAAATGAACAGGCAGCCGTTAGTGTCAGCTGATGGACGGCTGCTCCAACCATCTCTAACTTTATTTATTGGTGTCTGTTAGCAGAAATCTGCAGGTTGCTGCAGGTTGTGGTTTATTTAATCATGCTGGAAACTACTGTGCTTCATTTAACCCATGAAACGCTGCTTTTCAGCTACTTTAAGCAGGAGATTTAGGATTTTCCAGAAGCTGAGGAATGAAAACCTTTTCTTGCCAGAGGAGGGCGCTGTTGGCACAGCTTGCTGTTCTGGAGAAGCCAGTTTTAGTTCAGTTAGGAGCAAAAGCAGCTGGAACATTATTTCAGGAGAGACTCTGAGCTTCATCCACTGCATCAGAAACTAAACCATCACAGAATTTGTTAAAAATCTGCAGCCTTCCAGTTAACAGCTGCTTTCTTTTTCATTTTTAAGCTTCCAGTAATGAATGTTTTTAATAAGTTTGTTATTATCATTATTGTTGTTATTCTGAGTGTTGCTCCTGCAGTTTTATTTTGAATTTACTCACAGTCCCTCATCTGCTAACATCCCAAACAGTAAAGATCAGAAGCAATGAAAGCTCCTGTTTTAAAGTCAAATAAAGAATAAATTGGTCATAGGATCAAAAAACTGCTCATGCAGTTAATGGTTGTGTTCGCAGTTGATCTATTACCGCATGTGACGCGTCAACAGATGGAAAAGTTTTGCACTGCTCCTTATTGAAATATGAACTTGAATCAGGAGAATGAAGGAAATGGAGGGACTATCTCTGATAGTCTGGGAGCCGCAGACCTCCCCCTGCAGAGACTGAGGGGAGGAACGTCAAGGACCCGGTCTACCTGGACTGGATCCTTCAAGGATCTGGTCTACCTGGACTGGATCCTCCAAGGACCCGGTCTGCCTGGACTGGATCCTCCAAGGACCCGGTCTACCTGGACTGGATCCTTCAGGGACCTGGTCTACCTGGACTGGATCCTTCAGGGACCCGGTCTACCTGGACTGGATCCTTCAGGGACCTGGTCTACCTGGACTGGATCCTTCAGGGACCCGGTCTACCTGGACTGGATCCTTCAGGGACCTGGTCTACCTGGACTGGATCCTTCAGGGACCCGGTCTACCTGGACTGGATCCTTCAGGGACCTGGTCTACCTGGACTGGATCCTCCAGGGACCCGGTCTACCTGGACTGGATCCTTCAAGGACCCGGTCTACCTGGACTGGATCCTCCAAGGACCCGGTCTACCTGGACTGGACCCTCCAAGGACCCGGTCTACCTGGACTGGATCCTTCAAGGACCCGGTCTACCTGGACTGGATCCTCCAAGGACCCGGTCTACCTGGACTGGACCCTCCAAGGACCCGGTCTACCTGGACTGGATCCTCCAGGGACTCCGGGTCTACCTGGACTGGATCCTCCAAGGACCCGGTCTACCTGGACTGGACCCTCCAAGGACCCGGGTCTACCTGGACTGGATCCTCCAGGGGACCCGGTCTACCTGGACTGGACCCTCCAAGGACCCAGTCTACCTGGACTGGATCCTCCAAGGACCCGGTCTACCTGGACTGGATCCTATAAGGATCCGGTCTAGTGACCCGGTCTGTCAGCCAGTGATGTCTTCAGAAATGTTTCACAGAGGGGGGGGCACTAAAACTAAAGGCATAATTTCAGGGTTTGAATCTACTATAGTGGAAAACCTGCCTGTAGAAATCAGAAAGACTTCAGGAAAACCTCCTCAGATCCTGGATTATTATGAGATTTTTAATGTTTACGTCACTGGCTGTGCAGAATGGAGGTAATGCTGAACTGATGCTGCTACAATTTACACTGGTCAGTGGGGTGACCAGTGGGGTGACCAGCGCATTGCACCGGTGGCTTCCCTCATAGTGGCACCACTGCTGCCTGTTAGCCAGAATGAAGAGGTAGAAATCGAGCAGAAACAGATGATGTGCGTGAAAACAGCTGCAGGAGCTTCACCTTTAAAGGAATAGTACACCCAAAACATGATTAGCCTTCATTTTCTACTCACCCCATGCTGAACAACACTCTTGGAGTACTTTTTTGATATCTCAAAATGCATCTGGAGATCTGGGAGGCTTCTTGCTGTCTGCTGACATTCCAAATAATGGAGGTCCATGGCTCTCGAGGCAGAAAGGTCCATAAAAGTCCACAAAAACGTCGGTCAATATTCCTCCATACTGCTCGGCCCAATGTATTCCCAAGTGTCCTGAGTGGGTAGCCCAGAATTTACTCAAAACGTAAGTCATTTAGAATGTTTTAAAGCATAAACAGTAGTGTATAGGATTTCCTGAAAGCGCCGCTCAACGCAGTCTACGGAAACCGCCTGCAGACCAAAACCAGATGAAAGTGCGATTCAGTGTCTGCTCTGCCGATAATGCAAGCGTAGGAAGAAGAAATGTGCTGTTTACCTGTGCAAAGAAAGAAACAACGAAAAGAAAATGTCTGAGGACTTCAGTGCGTTGAGGAAGAGCATGAGTTCTTTTGCCGAATGCTGAATGCGCACTCTTTCGCCTGGTTGCCTGTCTTGTTTATGTTTCACACCAGAAACTCGCTCTCCTCTGAAATCTGTCTTTTTAACAGGTTTGCCTAAAGATTTAGACCCGACTTCCCGGGTGGAAGATGCTCTTGTTCTGATGCTGGTCTGTCCCAGTCTGTTCCAGTCAGTCCCAGTCTGATGAGCAGGAGCCGATGGTGAGTCTTAGAAAGATGGCTGCTGCATTCAGGAGGCAGCATATGCAGCAGGAAGTGGGCGGGGCAAATAACTCTATAGGTTTTTTCTCAGCCCTGCTGCAAAGAGCATTGAATAAATCATAAATAAATAACAATAAAAGCACAACGACACGACAAAAATGATTTAAAGATTTAATGTCAGGAGAGGATGAAGAGCTGGAAGGATGAACATCTTCTCTGCTCGTTTTTCAGACACACTTTGAAATGTTTATTTTACCGTCAGAAGAAATGTTAATCGAAGCTTTTCTAAAAGTATTACAAAATCTAAACTATTAATTTAACTTTGAAACAAAAATGAAACAATTGTACATTTCTCTTTTCTGGTCAGAAGTCATGAAAAGAAGCTTATTTTTAATTTCATTTTTCCAACAGGAATTATATACATGGATGAGAGAAAAATGCCCATAGATCTGCATCTTCCTGAAGAGTTATCTAGAATATGTGGTTCTAGAAGGCGCTGCTCGGCGTGAATGGAGAACCGGGTCCAGATTTATCAATCAGTCAGTCTGCAGTTTTCAGCGCCTTGAAATTTCATCAGGAGTTCATGAAAAACATTCTGATTCCTTCAGGAAACATTCAGACATTTTTCCCACAAGAACCAACCGTTTGGTTTCTCTCTGATTTTAAGAAAATCCACCTAGAAAAGCAGATTTCATCGTTTGTCCCCAAAAGTGACGTTTAGCAGGAAAACTTCAGTCTGCTCAGTGAAACACGCAGGACAGGATAATTAATGAGGAAAATCCTTCCCAGTTCAGCCTGAGTTTAAGCTAAGCTAACTTGTTTGATCGCCTGCTTTAGAGATGATCGTTTTTATCGAATAGAATAACGACTTCTGGAAATGAACAGAAACTCCAAACCCAGAGAAAAGTTTAGATATATGAAAATGATTTCCTAGAATTAAAAAGCCGTCCTTTAAACAGCTGTTCTCCCTTTTCTGTGTAAAATTAAACCATTGGATGATTTTTTATTGATTATAAAGACGCCTCCCAGGTTTAATATCTCCTTCATTTAGACGCTCTCCTGATTCTTCTGCCTCCTCCTCACTCCTGCTTCTTGGAGCGTCCTCTGAATGTGTCCATGAGGTTGAAGGCTCCAAAGTACTGACCCAGCAGGATGCCTTGCTTCATGGGCAGGAAGCTGTGAAGAGAAACACCAGCAAACATTTAGAGTCCTGCAAGGTTTGAATGTTCCTCTGCTGCATCCATTAACCACAAACACACCGAAGGAAACGCAGCTGGTTGCTTCAGACGGTCAAATATAAACATGACCTGATCAGACCAACCAGACCTGCTACAGGGACGACGTCCTGACCCTTTCACTGAAACGTCTACATCTTCTACCAATGTTCTGTGGAAACATTAAAGCGGCGCTCAGCCAGATCAGGCTGTTATCTCTGCACCACCAGCTGCTCCACTTCCTCCCTGTAGTCCTGCTGGAGAGCAGCAGAGATGGCGCCCTCAGTGGAGCGTGGTTAGCCGCTTTTGCAAAGTTCACCATGATCCCCTTGGTCTTCCCAGCTAAATCCGGATCAGGCTGACTGGTCTCAGCTCCATCAGCTGCTCCAGAACCTCCTCCCTGTAGTCCCGTTGGAGAGCAGCAGAGATGGCGCCCCTTCTCAGTGGAGCCGCGTGGTTAGGCCGCCTTCCCTGAGTCCACCATGATCTCTTGGCCTTCCACCTTCAGGACTTCAGGCTGTTATCTCAGTCGCAGTGTCATCAGGGTGAACGGGGCCTTTCAGGACGCGAGCCCTGAGGGAGGGGCTTAGACCGATGACATCAGAGGTCCCCACCCGGACTGGACTGAGGTCTGTTGGTGAGGAAGCTCTAGCAGCCAATAGCAGAGGGGTGTATGGAAGCCCAGCTGTTCCAGTTAGCTTTTAAACCCGGGTTTAACCAGAGACTAAGCCATTCTCAAGCACATATCAAGGAGCTCATTTTGAGCCTGGATCCAGATTTCATATATTGTTGATTCTGTTCATGGTGGAGAATCCTGCTTCACAGCAGCAGGTTGAGCCGCCAAACATCCTCTAAATGTGCAGGGTCATCTTTGAGCACGCCATTTTTCTTTTTCTTTTCACCAAGTTCACCGCAGTTCTTCCAGCAGTCCACACTTTCTCTGCTTTTCTCAGCTTCATGGTCTTCTCCTTCTTTCCCATCGCCCGGGCTTGCCACAGGTTTGCCTGTTGTGTCTAAAAGTAGCAGCAGCAGCAACCCAGACCGACAGCTCATTGGCTCATTTGGATCACGCAGCCTGGAGCCGGACGCTCCCCAGGGCTTTACCGTATTAACAGGAGAGAAGAGGAGCAAGTGAAGTTAGACACTGTTGTCAGAAAACATGCAGTAATATATAAATCTTTTAAATCAGGTTAGGTCCAGATAGCCAGTGGGTCCGGATCCGGATCAGCGCGGTCCGATAATCCCTGACCTCTGGTTTACAGCATCATCTAAAATTTCCTGATGACAGGAATGTATTTCAGCAGATGATCTGCTCTTCTGAAAGGAAAGTCGTCGCTTTGTGAAAACGTGAAACAGAAATGAGTTAAAAAATAAACATATTTAAAGAAAATCCATCAATATAATCTTGGAGGGAGGCGCCGTTTCCTTCAGGTCTGACAGACTCCTGGTGTCTGATGCTAATGCTAATAGCTGTAATGTTTCTGATGGCAGAACGGCTAATGAGCTGCTCGTCTGTCAGCAGGGGGCGCTCAGCAGTAACTTCTCTAAAATGAAGGCAGGTTAATTTTCATCCACAGGAAAGTGTTAAAGTCCCCCCCCCCCCACCTGATGCGTTAGGAGGAGGTGCTGCTGGTTCCTCCTCTCTGTGAGTCTCAGCTATTGGTTCTGAGCCTCCAGTGAAGCAGCGGCGGCTCCACATCTGCAGGGATTACAGGGAGTCTGCCGTCCCGCTGCTGATGCCAAATGATCACGACTTCCAGCTGTTTTCTATCAACATTCGCTGCCATCAGGAACGGGGCTGGTCAGCAGCAGCGTAGAAAAACTCTCCATTCATTGTTAAATTAACACATTTATTGTCATCTTCCTTTTCCAGAATAAACCTTCAGATTCAATCTGTCTTTTCCAGGAATTTCCTGCTGAGGCAGCAGAGCTACATTAAAGGAAAAGTTCGGTCTGTTCCGAAAGTTTAACTCTTTTTTCCACTTTTCCCCGATGTATTCCAGCATCCAGCTGCACATGCTGCCGCGGGCATTGTCAGGATTCACTATATAGCTCTGGTGAATTTCAATGGTGAAGTCCTCGGAAATCTTCCAATAATTGTTGTTGATTGCAGATGTGTCTAGTAGTTCCCATTGATTTAGCTTGGAAAAGCGGGGAGAATGGCGCTAGGCTTACCGCACCCAGACGCCACGTCACTGCTGGAAGATGGCAGGAGGGAGGGGCTACTAGATTTGGGCAAAGATGGCGGGCTGGCCGACTTCTTCATTCATCCAGGAGGACGGATGCTTCTAGAAGCTTTGGATTGATTCAGATCTCTGCCTCATGGTTCCTTTGCTTTCATCGTGTTGCTCAGGATGAACTAGACTTACAGGAAGTCTATTTTCTTCCTCTAATCATCTGCACTTCTCTGATGACATCATTGCAAATATCTTTGTTCAACACCTTTTAGTCGGTTTTAAATTATTTTTATTGTGTTTCCATCAAAATGTCCAGAAATAACTTTTCTCATTTGAACGGTATTTTAATGAAAAGACGAGTGTGAACTATTAGTGCAACTGATGGACAAAATGTTTATTTCAGATGATTGTTTCCTTCACTTCTTCCTGCATCTCAGCTTCCTGTTCAATTATTTGGATGCATGAGTCAAACTGCATCAATCAATCCATTAAAAACACACAGATTTACGTATATATATTTATTTCTTTTTGATGATGATAATAATAAATAAGTTTTATGTTTTATTTTATCAGCAGTTTTTATAAAACTAATATACTTTCCAAAGTTATTTAAAATGTGGAGGAGGATCCTGAAGTGGATCTGCTGCTTCATGGAGCCACTTCTGTCTCTAATGTCTCTTTCTTTTTCAGACATCTAGGCTGAGAGTCTGACGACCAAATGAACGAACAAACATGAGACCAATTCAAAGATTGCTGTAGATTAATCATCCTGATATCCCGCTTAACGGTTCTAGCGTGACCCAAGAAGAAGAATGCATGCATGGCAGCAGATTCCCTCACCGTCGTTTTGCGAATACCTGCGCGTTCTTCTCAAAAGAGCACGGTAAGAACATTTAGAACGTATGGTACATCAGCAAGCTCTGACTTAGAGCTAAATCAGAACCTACAGCTGAACCATCCAGAACCACAGCTGAACCATCAAGGAACCTACAGCTGAACCATCAGAACCTACAGCTGAACCATCAGAACCTACAGCTGAACCATCAGAACCTACAGCTGAACCACCAGAACCTACAGCTGAACCATCAGAACCTACAGCTCGAACCACCAGAACCTACAGCTGCTGAACCATCAGAACCTACAGCTGAACCACCAGAACCTACAGCTGAACCACCAGAACCTACAGCTGAACCATCAGAACCTACAGCTGAACCACCAGAACCTACAGCTAGAACCACCAGAACCTACAGCTGAACCACCAGAACCTACAGCTGAACCACCAGAACCTACAGCTGAACCACACCAGAACCTACAGCTGAACCATCAGAACCTACAGCTGAACCATCAGAACCTACAGCTGAACCATCAGAACCTACAGCTGAACAGCTGAACCATCAGACCAGAACCTACAGCTGAACCACCAGAACCTACGCAGCCTGAACCACCAGAACCTACAGCTGAACCATCAGAACCTACAGCTGAACCACCAGAACCTACAGCTGAACCATCAGAACCTACAGCTGAACCAACTCATCCAGAACCACTACAGCTGAACCATCCAGAACCTACAGCTGAACCACCAGAACCTACAGCTGAACCATCAGGAACCTACAGCTGAACCATCAGAACCTACAGCTGAGGTTCCAGCTGAACCACCAGAACCTACAGCCAGTTGAACCTGTACCAGAACCTGCTAAGCTGAACTACACCAGAACCTACAGCTGAACCACCAGAACCTACAGCTGAACCCACCAGAACCTACAGCTGAACCATCAGAACCTACAGCTGAACCACTCAGAACCTACAGCTGAACCATCAGGAACCTACAGCTGAACCATCAGAACCTACAGCTGAACTATCAGAACCTACAGCTTTGGTCCACCAGAACCTACAGCTGAACCGTTTCAGAACCTACAGCTGAACCATCAGAACCTACAGCCGAAGCTCAACAGAACGGCTAAAACAGTTTTACGAACCATCTTTGTTGTGAATGATTACGGCTGAACCACATCAGGAACCTACAGCTGAACCATCAGAACCTACAGCTGAACCAACAAAGAATGTCTGCAGAGAGGCAGCAAAGAATGGCAGCAGAAACAAAACACTGTTAGCAGCATAAACACAATAGCTTTGATGAAAACATAAAGGATGTGACAAAGTCTTTTTTAACACAATAAATGGCTGAGATTGTAATCCGCGACCGGCTGGGGCATGCGCTTTGCTTTGGCCAGTTTACTTACAAAATGGGTTTCGTTATAAAACCCGGTAGCTGTTACACTGTTAAAAATTAATTCCCAGCACTACCCAAAGTTTGTTGT
The DNA here is from genome assembly GCA_018398635.1 of Cyprinodon brontotheroides. Taxonomy (NCBI): domain Eukaryota; kingdom Metazoa; phylum Chordata; class Actinopteri; order Cyprinodontiformes; family Cyprinodontidae; genus Cyprinodon; species Cyprinodon brontotheroides. The sequence continues at coordinate 34,673,076 of JAGKQL010000056.1, forward strand.
TACTTGGGCTCTGCACGGGGGCCCGGCGGGGTGAGGGAGGGAGGCAGATTTCCACTGCTGCTTCCTGGGCGTGAGAATCATAATAAGGACTGTGGAGTTCCCGTGCGACTTACATCCTGTGCCAACAACCTGTCAATGTCCCAACACTGGCACTAACCATAAAACTCCATTACCATGTAGCATAGCATAACTAATCCCAACCTACAAGCACATTACGGCATAGCATACCTAATCCCAACCTAAACATTTGCATTGCAGCAGGGAGCATAACTGAGTATCCCAGCCTAACGCATTAGCAGGAGCAGCAACTAATCCCACGAAGGCCTAACCATTAGCAGAGCATAACTAATCCCAACCTAACCATTAGCAGAGCATAACTAATCCCAGCCTAACCATTAGCAGGAGCATAACTAATCCCAACCTGGCCATTAGCACAGCATAACGCATCCCAGCCTAATCCATTAGCCCAGAGCATAACTAATTCCAGCCTGAACCATTTAGCAGGGGAGCATAACTAATCCCAACCTAACCATTAGCAGAGCATAACTAATCCCAACCTAACCATTAGCAGAGCATAACTAATCCCAGCCTAACCATTAGCAGAGCATAACTAATCCCAACCTAACCATTAGCAGAGCATAACTAATCCCAGCCTAACCATTATTCTATTGTATTCTGTTCTATCAGAGCATAATTAAGCCTAACCTAGATCTAGAACCAGTAGAGCTGTACGGACCGAGGCCTGGCAGCCAGGAACCCAGTCTGGGCGAATCCTTCCTGAACATTAGAGGAACCACAGCTTTCTAAAGCGGAGATCAACAGGAGTCCCTGAACCATGGAGCAGGATCACTGGGATCACCAGATAACTTCAGGTTTAAGCCTGACTTGGCTCCATGGTAACGTACTCTGATCGGCTAACCCGCTACGGGGCGGCTAGCTTTCATGGTGGACCATCAGCCAATCAGCTGTCAGGAAACCATGACGTGTCTTTGATTGAAGACGGATTTAAGAACTTAAACATCATCATGATAAAGGAACTGGGAACCAAAAAGTAGTAAAAACTAAAAATGTTCTTGAATATATTTATCATGAACTTAGTGGACTGGTGTGAGAAGAACCACCTGCATCTGAACACCAGTTAAAAGTAGAGCTTTGCTTTATAGAATGCACCAGCAGCTTTTATTTATTTATTTTAATAAATGTTTCTTGATCAGTTCAAATCTAAATGGGGGAATTAATGTGTTTGTAGCACAGAGAGCGAAACCTGAAGAATCTGCTCAGCCTGCCTGGTCAGAGCTGCTCTATATGCAGGCTGAGGGACATGGAAAACAATCGGATCGGACTTAAAAAGTCGTACGCAGTTTGTTCTGCAGTTCCTCATCAGTCGTGGCGTCTGGCTGATCCTAAACCTCTGACTAACTTATCAGAACTTCTCTCCAACATATCAGCGTATCTGCCGTGTTCCAGACGAGCGTGAGCGTGTTTCCTAACTTCCAGCTACTGTATAATGGCTGTATTATTGGCGTTTTGGTATAAAGGGGTTCACAGGAGGAAGCTGTCAGTTCTCCTCCAGACTTCATCCCCATCATAGGGTGAGCCAGAAGGTGAGTGATGGATCCTCCTGCGTTTACGCCCACCACCAACACACTTCCTAGCAGACATGACGCTCAATCTGCTGACACCAGAAACCTGCTTTCTTTCTTTTATTTTTCTTTTTGTTTGGCGGGCGGTAAACAGCAGCTAGGTTAATACTAGATGCACAGAGTATCTTTTTGTGCAGGCCGGGCGCCTCCGGGCGCATCGCTGCCCCCTCAGGACACTGTGCATCACATTTCCTGGGCATTACGCTGCTGCTGTGCGTTATGCAGAAGTTAGGCTGTCGCTGGACAGAAGTTCTGGACTTCGTTATAAATACTCTGTTTACGCCAAGAATAGAAAGAATCCATAGAAAGTTCAGCGTCTGCCAGAGTTTTAGAGATTCTGGGATGTCAGGCAGACGCTGGAGAAATCAGCAAAGTGTGACAGGAGCCTTAAAGGTTTTCTAACCCTAACCCTAACTGGCAAAAGGAGACTGAAGTCATCATGAGAACCGCATAGCTCCACCGTTCCTTCACACGTCCTGTTCAGGTTTTCATCTTCATGTCGGCGCTACATTTAAAAACTACAGCAACCCTGCTGTGAAACCAGGCAGCTTATTCTAAATCACAGCTTTATTTTTTAACCTAGAAACTGGCTCAGAGTTCACCTGATTAACCGTTTCTTTCACAGTCAGGGCCGCCTGTGGAGCTAGCTTACCGTTAGCTGTTCTAAAATAGAAAGTATTTATAGATCAGAGCTTCTATGTTCTTTATCTGCTTCTGTCTCCTTGAACCCCAGTGGGCCTCAGCAGATGGCCGCTCACACTGAGCCTGGTTCTGCTGGAGGTTTCTTCCTGTTCAAAGGGAGTTTTTCCTCTCCACTGTCGCTACAAGCATGCTTAGTGTGAGGGATTGCTGAAGAGTCAATGAGTCGATGCAATCAGCTGGTTTTCCTAAGAAAAGCTTTAACAGCCTGATGATTTTGTTGTTTTGATGGATCAGCTGATGAGAATCGGCTCCATATAAATCAGCTGAAATTAAACGGCGTAATAATAATATTTAATGACTTAAAGTCTGCAGTGAAAAAGCCGACGTGGTTCAGAGCTTTATCTTCAACCAGCAGGTTCTCCTGTCTCATCTTTGCAGGAGGACGTAATGCCAGTCAGGAATAAAGCAGATCTGAGTTCCAATGGCTGCAAAAACCTTCGCCTTAAACAATATCTCTGCTAAAATGTTCCTATCATGTGCAGGAGTCATCTTTCCTCCCTCTGCAGTGGAACTGGGTGTGTTAGCAGACGGTTAGTCAACATGAAGCTTCCAAAGTGCTTTCAGGGCGTATTAACAGCTAGCTAAAGGCTTTCTGCAGCAGCTGCAGCAGCATGTGGCGCTAATACTTTGGAATAGTTGCTTTGTGTCCAGGAAGCACCTCTGCAGTAACTTCTTCGATGCTGGCTTGGTTTTAGTCCAGTCAGTAGCTAAACTTTAAAAGTCTCATTCAGGCATCAGGTCAGATCTTCTGTGAACTACAGACAGCTTTCATGGAGGAAGACAGAAACCGCTTCCTTTCAGGAGCTGAAGGTCCTCGGCGAGCTCCGCACCAAATGTGTCCGCCCTCCGAAACAGTTGGATGAAAACACTGAATTATTGCCTCCACATGATGCTGTTAATGGATCGTTAACGACTCAGCTGCTGTTAATGATCCATTAACAGCAGAGTGAAACCAGGGAAACATCTAGAACACCACTGCTTCATCGCTTTCAGCACATATGACTGACAAACTGATGAAGCTTACAGACTGATCCTGATAAGAAGGCATGAAAAGCTGTTATAAAGGCTGCGTGTCTCTTAGTGCTCAGTGCCGTCCCAGCCCAGGGTAACGGGTCGGGTCTTGGTTCTGAACGGTACGGATACAGTCAGACCCATGCAGGGTCATTCGGTTTCCTTATATGGGCATGCTCTGGTCTGGGGGATAAAATAAGAATCCTGGACATCAGACAGACAGACAGACGGAGCCGAAGCGGGACGGTTTTAGTTTTAGGGTCTTTTTCCTTCTGCTGATGGAGGGGAGGCCGGGCTACAGTCAATCATTACTCAGACAGAAATCTATCAAAATATCACTTTATGGATGATTTGGAATAAAAGACAGAAAACAATAGAAGCTCAGAAAAGAGACGCGCTGAAAGATTTCAATGCAGTTGATTGATTCCTTCCATTGTTACAGTGGATCAATAAGGACAGGTTCAAATAATTATCTGCTCTATATTTTAATATCTACCTGGATACAAACAAAGCTGTTCCTTTTAAACCAGCAGGACTGAGTTAAACATTGACTTCTAATCTTATGATTATCAGGTTAGCTAATCGTTCGATAGCTGCAGTAAGTAGTCTGCAGGTCCAACTGATTGAACTCTTCTATTTACAGCCCAATATTTCTCTGAACAGAAGAGACCGATTTATTTCTAAATAACCCTTAAAGCCGTAGATCTTCCTTCGTCAGACATCAGACCTTCTATCATTAAAACTATGCTCTATTTCCCTGGATCTACATTTTGTGTTTTAGCTTTGACAGATTGTGATAAAATGCTTTAATTAGAAAAACATGAACCTTTAACTGAGTGAAAAAGACAATAAATAGATGATAGTTTGATTTGTGCTCAGAGAAGCAGGCTGCATGCAGGGACTTAGCACCTCCTATATTTCTCCATCTGGCTGCTCAAGTTCAGCTTTCTGTTCTTCATTCTTTACTTTTTAAACCTAAAGTCATTATTTTGCTTTAGCTCAATGAAAAACTCTTTTTGAAATGAAGTGAAGTTTTTCCAGGCAGAAATAAGAGCAGATCTTCCCTCTGCTTTAGCCTCGTTCCTTCAGCAACTATAGACCCAGTTTTTAAGCAGCAGGCCTGGATTGAACCCATCATGGCTACTAAACTGTATTCTCTTAAAGTGCTGAATGACAGGATCAAATGTAAAGATGAGAGGACCCGAATGTAAAAGACTAGAGGATCGAATGTAAAAGACTAGAGGATCAAATGTAAAAAGATCTAGGAGGATCCAATGTAAAGACTAGAGGACTAATGATTCAGGAGGACTCGAATGTAAAGACTAGAGGATCAAATGTAAAGACGAGAGGATCCAATGTAAAGACTAGAGGATCGAATGTAAAAGATTTCAGAGGATCGAATGTAAAGACTAGAGGATCAAATGTAAGAGACGAGGATCGAATGTAAAGGATCGAAGAGGATCTGAATGTAAAGACTAAATTGGATCGAATGTAAAGACTAGAGGATCGAATGTAAAGACTAGAGATATGTAAAGACGAGAGGATCGAATGTAAAGACGAGAGACGAATGTAAAGACTAGAGATCGAATGTAAAGACCAGAGGATCGAATGTAAAAGACGAGAGGATCAAATGTAAAGACGAGAGGATCGAATGTAAAGACGAGAGGATCGAATGTAAAGACTAGAGGATCAAATGTAAAGATGCGAGAGGATCGAATGTAAAGACTAGAGGATCGAATGTAAAGACTAGAGGATCGAATGTAAAGACGAGAGGATCGAATGTAAAGACTAGAGGATCGAATGTAAAGACTAGAGGATCGAATGTAAAGACGAGAGGATCGAATGTAAAGACGAGAGGATCGAATGTAAAGACTAGAGGATCGAATGTAAAGACTAGAGGATGAATGTAAAGACGAGAGGATCGAATGTAAAGACTAGAGGATCGAATGTAAAGACTAGAGGATCGAATGTAAAGACTAGAGGATCGAATGTAAAGACTAGAGGATCGAATGTAAAGACCAGAGGATCGAATGTAAAGACTAGAGGATCGAATGTAAAGACGAGAGGATCTAGAGGATAGGATCGAATGTAAAGACCAGAGGATCGAATGTAAAGACGAGAGGATCAAATGTAAAGACGAGAGGATCGAATGTAAAGACGAGAGAAGATCGAATGTAAAGACTCTAGAGGATCGAATGTAAAAGACCAGATCGAGATGGAATGTAAAGACTAGAGTGATCGAATGTAAAGACTCAGAGGATCTAAAGAGGGAGAATGTAAAGACTAGAGGATCTAATGTAAAGACTAGAGGATCGAATGTAAAGACTAGAGGATCGAATGTGAAGACCAGAGGATCGAATGTAAAGACTAGAGGATCGAATGTAAAGACTAGAGGATCGAATGTAAAGACTAGAGGATCGAATGTAAAGACTAGAGGATCGAATGTAAAGACTAGAGGATCGAATGTAAAGACTAGAGGATCGAATGTGAAAAGACCAGAGGATCGAATGTAAAGACCGAGAGGATCGAATGTAAAGACCTAGAGGATCGAATGTAAAGACTAGAGGATCGAATGTGAAGACTTAGAGTGATCGAATGTAAAGACCAGGAGGATCTAATGCAAAGACGAGAGGATCGAATGTAAAAGACTAGAGGATCGAATGTAAAGACTAGAGGATCGAATGTAAAGACTAGAGGATCTAATGTAAAGACCAGAGGATCGAATGTAAAGACCAGAGGATCGAATGTAAAGACTAGAGGATGTGAGATGTAAAGACTAGAGAGGATTCGAGAGGATCGAATGTAAAGACTAGAGGATCGAATGTAAAGACTAGAGGATCTAAAAAGACTAGAGGATCGAATGTAAAGACCACAGAGGAGAATGTAAAGACTAGAGGATCGAATGAATGTAAAGACTAGAGGATCAGAATGTAAAGACTAGAGGATCAAATGTAAAAAGACTAGAGGATTGAATGTAAAGACCAGAGGATCTAATGTAAAGACTAGAGGATAGAGGAATGTAAAGACTAGAGGATCGAATAAAGTGATCTAAACACTAGAGGAATGTAAAGACCAGAGGATCGAATGTAAAGACCAGAGGATCGAATGTAGACCAGAGGATCGAATGTAAAGACGAATGTAAAGACTAGAGGATCGAATGTAAAGACTAGAGACTCAAATGTAAAGACGAGAGGATTTTACTTTGAAGTCTCACTCGCACTTCCGCTTTTCAGCAAGTCAATTTGCATATTAGCTAAATAAATATTTAACAAACTAAATAATTAGTTTGGAGCTAAATATTTATTTAACAAAGTCAGATTTTTATAAATTAATGAATAATATAGTGAAAAAATAATCTGTCCATTAAAACAGGCTAAATAACCATAAATATTGCTCTTAATTTCTGACTGCTTAACTCTACAGGCGGCGCCTCATAGATGCTTTCATTCAACTTGGATAAACGACCGTTTCTTTGTCGCCTGCCGGTCAGATGGGATTTAACGGCTGGAACCGTCAGCCTTTTTCTTTTCCTGCCATGAACTTTGGTTTGGACTTTATCTGAGGACGTACTTTCCTCAAGGCCTGATATGCGGGTTGGACTGTTTGTTCCACTGATTTGCTTATCGTCTCTGAATGCTGGATACTTTGTAAAGAGGTTATTCTGTTTCCACTTCCTGAGATCCGCTCCTTTTCACAGCCGTTTCATCTGGAACTGTGCAGCTTTTATAGCTTTAGCTGCGTTCCATCCATCATTTCAGCTTAAGTGATCAGTGATTATGTGTTGATGTGAAGCAGCGTTACTTTCTTCCTTTTCTACCTTCCTTCATTGATAACAACATAATTGACTTCATACTTGATAAAGCTTATAGTTAGAGATAGCTCAGCTTATCCAGAGCTATCTCTATAGATATTTAGCCAACAGGTGATAAAAAACGTTGTTTCTACCAAAGGAGATTAAATCCAGAATGGAGGAAAAGCTCAACCATTGTTAGTTTTATTTCTAATTTTATTTTAGATATTGTCATTTTGAAATCTGTATAAATGATTAAACAATAAAATGACATAAAATGCCATATGCTCTGGCTTCAGAAGATGCTGAGGGCCCCATGTTGATCTGGAGGGCCCCATGTGGACCTGGAGGGCCCCATGTGGACCTGGAGGACCCCATGTGGACCTGGAGGACCCCATGTGGACCTGGAGGGCCCCATGTGAACCTGGAGGGCCCCATGTGAACCCGGAGGGCCCCATGTGGACCTGGAGGGCCCCATGTGGACCTGGGGGGCCCCATGTGGACCTGGGGGGCCCCTTGGTGCCCTGATTTAATGTGTCCTATTTCCTCTGATGTTAAACTGAAGCTGATCTTCCGTTTCCTGCTGTGAAAAAGACCAACAGGTTTTCTGTCCCTTATGTAAGGTGAGGTCGGGTTACATCATGCAGGGCAGTGGAGTAAAGGTGAACCGCTGAACCGTTATCATGATGGATCTCTGATCCACGGGCAGAAGGAGCGGCGCCGCTCATTTTGGACAAATGAGTGAAGCTTGAATGATCTGGAAAACTAAGCGGCTGTGTGTGTTTCCTCCTAGTTTACCATCAGAGTGAGGACATTCTGCTGCTTCAGGGATGAAATGTGATTCATGTGAAAGCAGCAAAGCGTGGCTTTCAGGGTTTTTGCCTCTGCAACTGCACACAACGCTAAAAATTTAAATCTAAATAACTCTTTTTTTCTTGAATTGAGAAGATAAGCGAGAATCTTTGCTAATGGAACAAAACAATTTACATTTAAAATAAGGAAAAACAAATACATCACCTTATTCCAAGTGCAGGTTATCTAATGATCTTATTCTAAGAGTAGAAATACTCGCTCCAGTCTTATTTATCTGCTCACATTAAGAGTAAATACACTTAATTTAAGACATTTTTAATTATTTCTAGATGTTTTTTGCAGTGCAGGTCTTTTCTTTGGAGGCGTAACGTCATAAAAATGTGAGCTTGAACACCTGTTAAAGTTTCAGAGTGACATTAAATCAGCACCATCATAGATTGACATGAAGAGACCTACTTGGTTTGACATCCATCAAACATCCCCGTGTTGATAAAGTAGGGACACACAATGGTGGTTTTGATCCCATCTTTGCCTGTCGCCAGAAGTTCCAAGCCTATCGACTCTGCAAAGCCTACGGCTGCAAACTTACTGGCACAGTAGTCTGCAGGGAAGGGAATCAACACAGACAGGAAGTCAGCGACAGCATACTGAGTGGGAGACCGAAGAGTCGTTACCTTCATCACAGCACCGAGGGACACATCTGAGGCACAGTGGGACAGATTATCAATCACCAGCAGCTTCTGTCCGTAATCAGCAGGAAGTAACCAGTTCCAGTTTCCACCAGTTCCAGTAAGAAACCAGTTTCCCTTCCACTAACAGAACAACGAGCTGCAGCCAAACCAAACTTTCTGTTTTCTGAATCCTCTCTAAGCTGTGGCTGTCTCCCAACATCCGCCCTGACCCCTGACCTCTGACCTCTGACCCTTCCGTCACTTTAAAGAGCGGAGACTATATAGTGAACTCAGTTAACTGACCCGATGATCACTACTTTTCACTCCCCGTTGGTCATGTGACTCCGCCTCCCCACACGCCGCCTTCGCCATCTTAATTTACCGCAACAAGTCCCAGAATGCTTTGCGAGGAGAGCTCTGGCAAAGCATTCTGGGATATATCTCTGTTAGATCTAGTGACCATGATTGATCGCTACTTTTCAAGGTGCATTGTGGGAAATTTCAAGTCCACTACTTTTTAATCCACCAGACGATCGGACGGCTCATCTAAAACGGCGTAACCACGATCTACACTCACCGTACTTTGTGGGGTACACCTGTCCAACTGCTTCGTTAACACTTAATTTCTAAGCAGCCAATCCACATGGCGGCAACTCAGTGCATTTAGGCATGTAGACATGGTCAAGAACAATCTCCTGCAGTTCAAACCGAGCATCAGTATGGGGAAGAAAGGTGATTTGAGTGACTTTGAGCATTGGCATGATTGTTGGTGCCAGAAAGGGCTGGTCTGAGTATTTCAGAAACTGCTGATCTACTGGGATTTTCACGCACAACCATCTCTAGGGTTTACAGAGAATGGTCGAAAAGAAAAAAAAAAACATCCAGTGGCGGCAGTTCTGTGGAGCGAAATGCCTTGTTGATGCCAGAGGTCAGGAGAATGGCCAGACTGGTTGGAGCTGATAGAAGGGCAACAGTGACTCAAATAACCACCCGTTACAACCAAGGTGGGCAGAAGAGCATCTCTGAACGCACAGTACGTCGAACTTTGAGGCAGATGGGCTACAGCAGCAGAAGACCACACCGGGTGCCACTCCTTTCAGCTAAGAACAGGAAACTGAGGCTACAATTTGCACAAGCTCATGGAATTGGACAATAGAAGATTGGAAACGTTGCCTGGTCTGATGAGTCTCGATTTCTGCTGCGACATTAGGATGGTAGGGTCAGGAATTTGGCGTCTACAACATGAAAGCATGGATCCATCCTGCCTTGTATCAGCGGTTCAGGCTGGTGGTGGTGGTGTCATGGTGTGGGGAATATTTTCTTGGCACTCTTTGGGCCCCTTGGTACCAATTGAGCATGGTTGCAACGCCACAGCCTACCTGAGTATTGTTGCTGACCATGTCCATCCCTTTATGACACAATGTACCCAACTTCTGATGGCTACTTTCAGCAGGATAATGCGCCATGTCATAAAGCTGGAATCATCTCAGACTGGTTTCTTGAACATGACAATGAGTTCACTGTACTCAAATGGCCTCCACAGTCACCAGATCTCAATCAATAGAGCATCTTTGGGATGTGGTGGAACGGGAGATTCGCATCATGGATGTGCAGCCGACAAATCTGCGGCAACTGTGTGATGCCATCATGTCAATATGGACCAAACTCCCTGAGGAATGCTTCCAGCACCTTGTTGAATCTATGCCACCAAGAATTGAGGCAGTTCTGAAGGCAAAAGGGGTCCAACCCGTTACTAGCATAGGGTACCTAATAAAAGTGGCGGTGAGTGTAGTGGTCAGAGCGGACGGTGGGACGCTCATCTAAAATGCGTAACCACGATATAGTGGTCAGGGCTTTAACCAAAGCAGTTTCAATGAGCTCTAAAATCTGAAGGAAACTCTTTAGAAAGGTCATTATGGTGGACGTGCTCACACATTAACTCTCTGGAGCAGAAGGAATATTAGATATAGGTCTATAATTAATCAATGATGTTTACTGCTAATAGAGAAGCATCAGTTTCCTGTGAGGAGCCATTCGGACGCTCAGAGTTTAGCAGGAAGGATAATATTTTGTCCATCTTAAAGGAGCCTAATCATGAAAGATGACCTGATGGATTCTTTTGCCATTAACTCCCTCTGGGTCCCGTCCGTCAAATTAACGCGGCGTCTCCGCTCACCGCTGCTTCCTCCATTTGCACTTATGTTTACGGTGAATGGTTACGTTACCGGGGGGGTCGATGTTGTTCATGCTCACAATGACTAACCAGGAAGAAACAGACAGAAGGGTCTGAAGCAACGGCTGAGCAAGGCGGTGATGCTAACAGCTGACCGCTTCCTGCAGCAACACCTTCAGCAGGAACAGAGGGACGTTTCCAGAGGATGTTTACGCCAAGCAGCATCTTTTCACTGACCGTCAGCTGAAACTATAACTGGGAAAAAATGCTGCATGGAAATAAATCTTTGCTGTGAATAAACACAGATATGAAAGAAGGCAGCGACACACGAAGAGTGATGATGTTCACCAGGGATGATGTCTAGAGTCCCTGCGCCGCCGCTAAGGCTAAAGTTCTCAAGCTGATATCAACAAAGAAGAGAAATATCCTTTATTGTCCATCAGTGGAGAAATTCATACTTCCTGACTGACAGCAGGATTAGAACAGATCAGACATTTAAACTAAACTACAAAAACCAAGTCTATGAACTGCTCAGTGGAGGCTAATTTACAATGAAAGAAGAATGGCGTAGGTCTGGTTTAATACTGATGATGATGATGACGACGACGACGATGATGGTGATGATGATGTGGGGCTGAGTAGGAGGAACCTGAATAAGTCGACTGGTGCCTCCCTGAGGAGCTTTACTTTCTAACATAAAAGCCAAGTGGTTTGATAGATGCAGGTTTCTAGATCTAAACGAAGGAGTCACCCCCCCCCCCACGGTGAGAGGAAACCCACCTGCTAATCCATTCACTCCGATGAGCCCGGCAGAGCTGGCGATGCTGACCAGATGTCCATGGTTGTTGGCGATCATGGCCGGTAGGAAGGCCTTATAGGTCTGAGCAGGAAGAGAAGAAGAACATTTTCACAGTTTGGGACGGGAAGCCGTTTCTACCAACATGAACTGACTGGACTTTCATTTTCTGATTTCCTGTTCGACGCGTGTTTCTTAAGAAAGTGGACCCACAATGCATCGGGGCATTTAACAGAGCGCTGACTGACCCAGAAGTGCGCCATGGTGTTGACCTCCATGGTCTTCTCGATCAGAGAATCTGGAGCTTCCATGAATTTCTTCCCGGTTACGATTCCAGCGTTGTTCACCAAGATGCTGACGTCGCCCACCTCCCTTTTAACCTGGAAACAAGCAACACATCCGGAAGAACCGAAACATTAAAAACCGACTGCAACAAATCACCCCCCACGGCCCAGTCCATGCCAGTGAAGCATGATGGAACCCAGAGAGGCTCACCTGGTCGGCCACCCGGTACACCTCGTCCCTGTTGCTACAGTCACAGATGAAGTGGTGGACTCGGCTGGCTCCGGCGTTTTTGGCCAGTCTGGCCGTTTCCTTCACGCCTTCCTGGTTAATGTCCCACAGAACCAGAACGGTTCCATGAGCTGCAAACTCCTGGGCCATCAGGCGGCCGATTCCACTGCCGGCACCCGTGATCAGAACCACTTCCCCAGCTATGTTCTTCTTCTTCCTGGGGACCAGGAGGTAAACCAGAGCTTCGATGTTGAACCATAAGGAAAGGAAGATGACTCGGATTGTTTCCAGGAAGAAGTTCATGATGAGAATCTAGAAAGAACAGAACGTATTAGAGAGGAGCGGCCACAGGTCGCAGTGATTTCCAGAGCAGAAACGACTTCAATGAAGGTTTTAGAAGGACACATTAATGGAGCTTCAACAGCAGACTCCTCCACCTTCACCATTACCTCCACCCATCAGCTAACGAGCACCAGCTATGAGACGGAGCGGACAGAGCAGCTCAGGGCGATGGACGCCACACCCACAGACCCCAAACACACTAACTTAGAGCCAACATGAGGCTCCTCAGGCCCCTTGGGGGAAGGTGCCTTGCCCAGGGGCAGAGCAACATGTGGCAGTCAGAAGAACACGCTTTAGGATGATTTCCTGCCCATCAGGCGCTCCAATGATAAAACCCGATCTAATGTTTAATACTGAGAACACAGACATAAAAACAGGACGTCAGGATAATGTTTATACATTTATGCTGATGAAGGTTCTCAGTCATCCAGGTCATAGTCATTCGTAAAATTCAAAAATATCCACTGGACTTGGTTTTCAAGGTTTGAAGGCGCTTTCTCCACCTCTCCAGGAAGCTTCAATTCAATTCAAATGTCTGGATCGCGGCAGGAGTTTGAGTCTTATATGAACAAGGAATTGAGAAAGCTTTGGAAACATGGCAATGGTAAAACCGATGAATGGAGTCGTTTAGTTCCATCGTTAGCCTGTAATATCTGAACCTTGTCTATGATTCTAGAGGTCGGGTCGTTAAAGGGGGATTGCCAAAAGTTTAAACATTTAGCGACTTTAAAGGAGACACAATGTTCCAGTTATCATCAACATGACGAAGTTCTCTGGAGGAACATCCTGATTCAGGATCAGTGGTATAGAGCTAAGTGAGTAATAGTTATGATAGCAGATGATCGCGGAAGAGCTGCTATCTCTTAGGAGTTTCCTAAAGTTAAACAGGGACACTGCTGTGATTTTAGCGTTCTGTTGGTCGCTCCGCCATCTTGGAACAACCATAAAAAGTCTAGATTTGATTCTTCTTGGTCCTTTTCTAGGTCTTGGAGTTCTTCTAAATTATTTCCTAAAGATCTACACATTGGTCGCGTGATGATAGAAGCTGAAGAGATGACTTCAATTTCTTTTCTCTCCCTCTCTCGTCTCCTTGCTCCACCATTAAAGGAACTACAGCTTCCAGTAGGCCCTTGCAGAACCAACCTAAAAGGCCACCATTAAAGGAACCACAGCTTCCAGTAGGCCCCAGCAGAACCAACCTAAAGGCCACCATTAAAGGAACCACAACTTCCAGTAGGCCCCAGCAGAACCAACCTAAAGGCCACCATTAAAGGAACCACAACTTCCAGTGGGCCCCAGCAGAACCAACCTAAAGGCCACCATTAAAGGAACCACAACTTCCAGTAGGCCCCAGCAGAACCAACCTAAAGGCCACCATTAAAGGAACCACAGCTTCCAGTGGGCCCCATTAGAACCAACCTAAAGGCAACCATTAAAGGAACCACAGCTTCCAGTGGGCCCCATTAGAACCAACCTAAAGGCCACCATTAAATGAACCACAGCTTCCAGTGGGCCCCATTAGAACCAACCTAAAGGCCACCATTAAAGGAACCACAGCTTCCAGTAGGCCCCAGCAGAACCAACCTAAAGGCCACCATTAAAGGAACCACAGCTTCCAGTGGGCCCCATTAGAACCAACCTAAAGGCCACCATTAAAGGAACCACAACTTCCAGTGGGCCCCAGCAGAACCAACCTAAAGGCCACCATTAAAGGAACCACAACTTCCAGTAGGCCCCAGCAGAACCAACCTAAAGGCCACCATTAAAGGAACCACAGCTTCCAGTAGGCCCCATTAGAACCAACCTAAAGGCCACCATTAAAGGAACCACAACTTCCAGTGGGCCCCAGCAGAACCAACCTAAAGGCCACCATTAAAGGAACCACAGCTTCCAGTAGGCCCCATTAGAACCAACCTAAAGGCCACCATTAAAGGAACCACAACTTCCAGTAGGCCCCAGCAGAACCAACCTAAAGGCCACCATTAAAGTGGGCCCCATTAGAACCACAGGCAACCTTCCAGTCCAGTGGGCCCCATTAGAACCAACCTAAAGGCCACCATTAAATGAACCACAGCTTCCAGTGGGCCCCATTAGAACCAACCTAAAGGCCACCATTAAAGGAACCACAGCTTCCAGTAGGCCCCAGCAGAACCAACCTAAAGGACACCATTAAAGGAACCACAGCTTCCAGTAGGCCCCAGCAGAACCAACCTAAAGGCCACCATTAAAGGAACCACAGCTTCCAGTGGGCCCCAGCAGAACCAACCTAAAGGCCACCATTAAAGGAACCACAACTTCCAGTGGGCCCCAGCAGAACCAACCTAAAGGCCACCATTAAAGGAACCACAGCTTCCAGTAGGCCCCAGCAGAACCAACCTAAAGGCCACCATTAAAGGAACCACAGCTTCCAGTAGGCCCCAGCAGAACCAACCTAAAGGCCACCATTAAAGGAACCACAGCTTCCAGTAGGCCCCAGCAGAACCAACCTAAAGGCCACCATTAAAGGAACCACAGCTTCCAGTAGGCCCCATTAGAACCAACCTAAAGGCCACCATTAAAGGAACCACAACTTCCAGTGGGCCCCATTAGAACCAACCTAAAGGCCACCATTAAAGGAACCACAGCTTCCAGTAGGCCCCAGCAGAACCAACCTAAAGGCCACCATTAAAGGAACCACAGCTTCCAGTAGGCCCCAGCAGAACCAACCTAAAGGCCACCATTAAAGGAACCACAGCTTCCAGTAGGCCCCAGCAGAACCAACCTAAAGGCCACCATTAAAGGAACCACAGCTTCCAGTAGGCCCCAGCAGAACCAACCTAAAGGACACCATTAAAGGAACCACAGCTTCCAGTAGGCCCCAGCAGAACCAACCTAAAGGCCACCATTAAAGGAACCACAGCTTCCAGTAGGCCCCAGCAGAACCAACCTAAAGGCCACCATTAAAGGAACCACAGCTTCCAGTAGGCCCCAGCAGAACCAACCTAAAGGCCACCATTAAAGGAACCACAGCTTCCAGTAGGCCCCAGCAGAACCAACCTAAAGGCCACCATTAAAGGAACCACAGCTTCCAGTAGGCCCCAGCAGAACCAACCTAAAGGCCACCATTAAAGGAACCACAGCTTCCAGTAGGCCCCAGCAGAACCAACCTAAAGGCCACCATTAAAGGAACCACAGCTTCCAGTAGGCCCCAGCAGTTCCAACCCTAAAGACTACCATTAGCCGAATCACAACTTCCAGTAGGCCCATTAGAACCAACCAAGCATTAAAGGAACCAACCCAAAGGCCACCATTAAAAGGAACCACAGCTTCCAGTAGGCCCCAGCAGAACCAACCTAAAGGCCACCATTAAAGGAACCACAGCTTCCAGTAGGCCCCAGCAGAACCAACCTAAAGGCCACCATGCAGTAGAAGCCCCAGCAGGAACCAACCGGGAAGATACCTTCCAGTAGGCCCCATTAGAACCAACCTAAAGGCCACCATTAAAGGAACCACAGCTTCCAGTAGGCCCCAGCAGAACCAACCTAAAGGCCACCATTAAAGGAACCACAGCTTCCAGTAGGCCCCAGCAGAACCAACCTAAAGGCCACCATTAAAGGAACCACAGCTTCCAGTAGCCCCCAGCAGACCCAAGGCCACCATTCCAGTAGGCCCCAGCAGAACCAACCTAAAGGCCACCATTAAAGGAACCACAGCTTCCAGTAGGCCCCATTAGAACCAACCTAAAGGCCACCATTAAAGGAACCACAGCTTCCAGTAGGCCCCAGCAGAACCAACCTAAAGGCCACCATTAAAGGAACCACAGCTTCCAGTAGGCCCCAGCAGAACCAACCTAAAGGCCACCATTAAAGGAACCACAGCTTCCAGTAGGCCCCAGCAGAACCAACCTAAAGGCCACCATTAAAGGAACCACAGCTTCCAGTAGGCCCCAGCAGAACCAACCTAAAGGCCACCATTAAAGGAACCACAGCTTCCAGTAGGCCCCAGCAGAACCAACCTAAAGGCCACCATTAAAGGAACCACAGCTTCCAGTAGGCATTAAAAGGAACCCAGAAGCCAGAAGCCCCAGCAGAACCAACCTAAAGAGGCCACCATTAAAGGAACCACAGCTTCCAGTAGGCCCCAGCAGAACCATCAGCTGACTAAATCACAGCAAACTGCTGTTTTAGGTGATGGGATGCTTAGCAACAACAGCTAACCCTTAGGAGAGAGATCTCCATTGACTGATTAAATCAGACGTTTCTGTAGCATGAAAGTTAATACAAACATAATAATAATCAGCACTGTTACACCAGATACCATATCAGTAATATTAAAAACATTTAAAATCAATCCACTGGACTTGTTTCCAAGTTTGAAGACGCTTCTCTTCCATCCAGGGAGATTTTTCAGTTCAAAATGTCAGAAATAGCGTTTAGTTCCAGGTTTTATCCAGTGTCCGTCTGTTCCAGCCCTGCTAGCCCCGCCCTGTTTAGAACACTGGACCAATAGCGGCTAACCAGGAAACAGAAGCTGCTCCATCACAGAGACCATGCTGTCCATCATCATATTTCCAGCTGTATTCAGAAACCCGTCTCTCCTAAGCCCCGCCTCCTTCTGCAGGCTGCTGCAGCGCCTCACCTTTAAAAGGTGTGATGCTAGCGGCCGCGTCACAAGCAGGTGATGTTTAACTGGATCTCCATGAACCTGAACCTCCCTTTGGATCCACTTCTTCTTCAAGTTAGCGTTTTTGATCACTAGCATCCCCCCCCCTTCAGTGAGATCTAGAAGCAGAAGATCTATATCCATCCAGTCAGCAAAGTTCCTGCTGCATGGCTGCACATCTGATTTAGGTATTTGACCAATTAGATGAACATGAACGATAGATTATCTACTGGAAAATAAGTTGGAAAAAAGTTAACAAGTTAAAAAGTTAATTGAAAAGTTAAAAAGTTATTAAGTCTAGTTTAAACTAAAAAATGTCAGTATCAGCATTAATGCCTCTATAGTTATGTTGGACCAATAAAATGTGTTTTTTTTTTCGCTCTCAGAGTGTTTTTCATGAAGAAGCACTTTTTGTTAGTTTTCTTAATATTTTTGGGAAAGTTGCTGTTTCTGGTTTTTATATCAACATAAATTTTTTACCATCAAAATGTCCATATTTTTGGATGTTCCAAAGGTAATAATGTCTGCTCCTGGATTCCAGTAACACCATTGGCTGGAAATCTCACCCAGTGGCCTATAAAGGGTTAAAGCTGACGGACCATCAGCCTCCAAACTGTTTACCGTAAACAGATAAGGTGGAAAGAAAGACTCAGCTCTGGGTTCCAGTTTAATGAGATTCCAGCAGAAAGCTGGAGAAACTATCTACATAGATCTGGGTGCGGGGCAGCAAACATCTAAACCAGGATGTACAGATGTATGGCAGGTAGAAGCTGTGAGGCTTCCTGCAGCGCCGCCCTCAGGAGGAACCTTCGACTGTTCAGCTGCAGGTGGAGCAGGGAAAATTCATGCAAAACACCTGCCCTGGTAACCATGACAACGGTGCCAACAGACACGCCTCAGAGGCATCGACTGCAGCTGACCATGTTTTTCAGTTAGAAACGATTATAGACCTGGAATCCTCAGATTCTAACCCTCAACTCTACATTGATGCGGCCTGATGGTGGAAACTGAGCTCTACTTTCCTCAAAGCTGCTGGGAATGAAATCAAACCGTGCGTATCAAGAATGAAAAGCCTTTCTCAGGAGCCCCCAACTGACATTTATTAGCTTCACTGAAAATGTATTCATATCTGAAATAGATTTCTTCATAGTGAAAATAATACTAATCTGTCATCTATCATTGATTTCTAAGCATCCAGGATGTTTATTCTAGATATAAAGAGTGTATTTTGTTTGAAATGTTCATCATTACAAGGAAAACATTTTATTCAGAGATCAGGAATACATATTCAGTCAAGCTGATAAATATCATAACGGCTTGCCATATCCTGTAGTTACCAAGATAAGATTACAGTTTATTTGTTGAATGGTCGTAGATCAATGGATCAATTCAGGTGAAACCTTCTGTCAGCAGGTGAAGATGAAGAATAAAAACTTTATTCTAATCTATAGAACCTGTTCATCGTCTGATGGGTTCCTCCTCAGGTTGATTCAGTCTCTTTTACTCAGCGACTGTAGCTGCTTCAGATCTCATCATCCCAATAAATGCTCGTTATCATCAGTGCTTCTGATTGGACCAGCAGGTTGTTTACTCATCGAAAGGTGAATTATAATTCCTGGAACCCGTTTCCCTTGCAGAAGAAATTAATCTATTTTATGTGTAATCTGTAAATAATGTCAGTAGTTTTTTATATACTGTAAATATAATCTAAATAAAAATAAAATGATCCTGCGATCTCGCTCTCTATATGAAATGAAATCCTGAGAAACCGAAAGTAATCTCCTCTCAGCTTGTTATTCTCAATTCATAACGCATTATTCCCTTTAATAAGATCCCTCATCAAAGAGGACATGATGTTTTAAAAACTATATAGATATATATATAAGGATATATAAGTGCTATATATATATATATATATATATATATATATATATATATATTTTTATATATATTAATTATATATATATAATTTTGCACGTTACTAGGACAAAAATTGGACTAAATCAGAAGTAAAACATTGTGATTGGCTGTAAGGAGAGTTAGAGACAGAGGAGATTGCTGAGCTGGTTAGTTTTGGGAGGTTGTTACCATGGCAACAGAAACAGAGGAGGAGGAAACAGGAAGTCAGAGTTTCCCTGATTTCAGGTTTAGAAAACTTTAAGAGTTTTCCGTAAACCTGCTCGGTGAAACGGAGGCAGAACAGGAAGGTTTACATCCCATCACTTTGAAGATGCGTCAGATAGTGAAGTTAAACCTGATTAACTTTCATCTTTTATCTAATTAAAGCATCAAACTGTAAAACATGCAGCCTGATGCTGCTTTAGTTAAAGAAACTGGATCCATTTCATTGGTTTCATTTTGTTTTCCTTTAAATGTTCCTACAGCTGCAGCAAGTTTTCACTTCTGGTTCAGTTTTCTTCCTCCTGAAGCTCTGGGCTGCAGGTTTGTAAAGCACAGGCTGGACTAATGGGGCCCTCAGGGGCCCCAGCAGGACCGGCGGCCCTCAGGGGCCCCAGCAGGACCGGCGGC
This sequence comes from Cyprinodon brontotheroides, assembly GCA_018398635.1. Lineage (NCBI taxonomy): Eukaryota > Metazoa > Chordata > Actinopteri > Cyprinodontiformes > Cyprinodontidae > Cyprinodon > Cyprinodon brontotheroides. The sequence continues at coordinate 34,692,700 of JAGKQL010000056.1, forward strand.
CCTCAGGGGCCCCAGCAGGAACCTCAGAGGGCAGCTCTCTGCGCTGCTGGCTGGGAGGAAGGAGACTTTACAGATATAGATCCATTAATGGCCGGAAGTTATTAGCGTTCTCCGTCACGTGACTCTCCTCTGACGTCACCCTCACAGTTATACGCTGACATAACTCTTGGTTCTGGAGGTTCCTCAGAGGTTTGGACCTGCTGATCCGGTCCGGAACCAGAACAGACAGAGACTCAGCATCAGACAGGATGAGCAGAACTTTCCTCCCAGCTTTCTTTCCTGGGGAGGAAAGTTGGACCGGCTGAAGGTTCTAGAGCTTCCGAACCAGAAGCCGCTCAGGACTGGATCCTGCAGCCAAACTAATAAAACTGATCCGGAACTCACAGCGCAGACCTGCAGTCAGGTCCTCAGGTACTGGATCAAAGCTTTGATAAGTGCTTTGATCCCCCCCGCCCCCAATAAGATGAAAGGAAAGTCGGACATACCGCGCAGCAGGATCAGCCTCAGTCTGGACTTTGTTGCTCCGATCCAGGCGTTTTCTGCAGCCCAGGGGCGTAAAAACATGAACTGTCATCACATCCAGCCTCACAGGGGAGGGGCCGGATGCACGCAAAGCATCACGGGACTTTGAGTCCGGAAACAATACACCTTTGTTAGTCACCCCCCCCCCCCCTGCCGACTCCCCCCCCCCAGCCCATGCAGGTACTTTGTGCTAAGTTCCTGTACCCAGGCTTTTGGGTGGGAGGTCGTTTAGGACATTTATTAGAAGCAAGCAACCTTCTCTTTATTCTTCCATTTTTGATCTCTCTAAAATAAGATTCTTCCCCATCAAAAAACTTTTACATTTACTAGTTACTTTTACCACTATGTACTAACAAGAATAACCCCCTTTCTCAAAATTACTCTTTAGAAATTCGTCTTCATTTCCCCAAGAATCCCCTTTTGAGAGATTACCTAGATTGACTCGGAATAAATATTCCAGATGGTTTCTTCCCAGTCAGAATGAACATTCCAGAAATCTGAAATGTAATTCCTACTGGTTCCAATGACGTCATGTTTCCCATTCATGTGTATTTGGCTTTAACTGCCAGATATCTATAATAAACTTTCTTCCTATTTAGAACTGAAATCTGACGACGCTGAATATTGGATTTCCACCTTTATTTCTACTAGTAGAAATAAATGTTAGATGCCAAGAATCGGATTTGTGGATATCTAGAATATTATAATAATTTCTGATATCTGAAATAGTAATTATGACTAGCAGTAACTCTATTATAGAGATGGGAAATTAGAATTAATCCTTGTCACAATTCATTTTTAGACAGGAAGTATTGTATAGTAGAAATCTAAAATGTTCATTTTGACTGGAAAGAAATGCATTTCAGATCTGGATTACATATTGAGTCAAGGTAATAAATGTTATAACGGCCTGCCTTATTGGACAGATTATTAGAGCCATTTAAAAAAAAGTAATTTACATTGTTGAGTTTAAAGTGACATTTTTACAATTAAAAACCTGCAAATTTACTGGAAAAAAAAAACAAGCACATTTTTCCGTCACTCATTTTTACCTTCCCGTCTCATTCCATCGCTGTTTTCATTTCCTAAATCTGAGTGTCTATATTCATAAAAATGTTATTTTAAACACAAACATTTAAATTCCGTTTTTGTTTTCTTTGATTCTTTAAATGGCGCCGATACGCCGTCGTACGTTTGATTTATTCACCATTTTTCTACCATTTTAATCTTTGCTGATTATTCAGAGGAGGGAAAGAAATATAGAATTTATAAAACATGAAATACAAAAGAAATCCCAGAACAGAGATTCTCTGGATCCAAATCATTTTATAAATAGGAAATAAATCTTAATATCAATTTATGATGATATGGGAATGAACTTATTCTGTTATTTTTTATACTTTCTAAGGTCCTCATTGTGTGACCAATTCTGCTATAACCTTCTACTGGTGTAGCACCAGTTTCCCCACAATAAAGGGGTTTTCTATTCTATTCTATTTAGAAAGATAATTGGTTGAGCTGGTTTGATATAAAAAGTTACATGGAAAAAAAAGATGAAAAAAGAAAAATAACTGAATACGTTGAGGTGGAGAATGAGGAGCAGAAAGAAAACCAGTAAAGCCTCACTGACCTATGGGGGTAAAAATGGATGCAGATCTGAAGCCTGATCAGGACAGACGTTACATTTTTATTTAAGTTTTTATCTTTTGAGGCGGCTGGCCAGAATAAAGCTAATTCTTTTAAAGCAACAGTTTGTAATGTTGATCCAGGCCTCTAATATTATTGCAATACTCGCTATGTTGGGGTTAGAACCTCCTCCATCTCCCGTCTCCAGATGGTTCTAAATGCTGCAGGACGCCTTTTAACCGGAACACGCTGCTATGAGCTCATCTCCCGCATTTTAGCCTCAATCCACTGCCTGACATATATTTTAGAACTCATTTTAAATTCTATTTAGTTGCTTTTAAATCCTGGAATCTGCTGGGAAAGTGTTAAAATTAAATTCAGTTACCTTTCACTTCATTTAACATGAAATATTACCAATAAAACACAAGGATGAGAAAGCGCTGAAATAAATATGGACCCGAGGAGAGGGAGATACAAGAGGCAGCTAATGCTAACATTAGCCTGTCTGCAGCAGCCAATGCTAACGTCAGCCCGTTTGCAGCAGCTAATGCTAACGTTAGCCCGTCTACAGCAGCTAATGCTAAGGTTAGCCCGTCTGCAGCAGCTAATGCTAACGTTAGCCCATCTGCAGCAGCTAATGCTAAGGTTAGCCCGTCTGCAGCAGCTAATGCTAACGTCAGCCCGTCTGCAGCAGCTAATGCTAAGGTTAGCCCGTCTGCAGCAGCTAATGCTAACGTCAGCCCGTCTGCAGCAGCTAGCCCGTCTGCAGCGCTAAGCGTTAGCCCGTCTCTAATGCAGCAGCAGCTAATGCTAACGTCAGCCCGTCTGCAGCAGCTAATGCTAACGTTAGCCCGTCTACAGCAGCTAATGCTAAGGTTAGCCCGTCTGCAGCAGCTAATGCTAACGTTAGCCCATCTGCAGCAGCTAATGCTGCTAGGTTAGCCCTGTCTGCAGCAGCTAATGCTAACGTTAGCCCATCTGCAGCAGCCCCCTCTCTGCATAGCTGTGTGTGAAGCACCGCTGGTTCTGATGCCGATTATTTTTATTTATTTGGTAAAATCTTCATTAGATTTGTGTTTATCTGAGGTTAGGGTTTCATTTAGTGTTCATCATTATTCCTCCACTAAATGAAAAAAAGTCATAATCTATTATAATCTAGAGACTATTAATAACAGGAGGTGAAATGCAGCTCCAGACGAGCTTTGAATGTGGTGATGTCATCAGTACGCTGCTGTTCCAGTTGACCTGATTTATTCTGCGTTCTCAGACTTTCCTTCGTTCTTAGCGAGAACAGACTTGGCGAGAAGACGAGTCCGTACTCGTGTTCTAGTGACCTGAGAAACGGCCCTGGTTAAAGTCAACGATACGATCTGGCATCTGCCTGAGAGAATCCCTCAGTCCCAACCTGTGATCAGTGGAGGACATAGATGCACACATATAGACTGCACACAACCCTGAGGATAGGACAGCAGTCATATTCATCATAAAAACAGACCGCTGGTATATCTACATGAAAAATGGAGAATATTTTGTGTATATTTTTATTTATTTTTATTACACTCCAGAAATAAAATCAATAAAGTCTAGAGAACACATTTTACAAACCATAAAGTTACACTGCAGCGCTTTACGACGTTAATGCAAGCATAAACATATTCACAGTCCAACATGGCGGGAAGCAGAGGAAGGTTTGCTTTCTAATCCATGAAGCCGCCGTAGCGCTTCTGCAGCCCGCTGCCGTTCTCCCAGGACGTCTTCAGAGTCCCACCAGCCTTGCCGCTGTCCACCAGCCATTCAGGCCTCCCCACGCGCCTCATGAACCCCCCGTAACGCTTTCTAAGACCATGACCCAAAACCGCCTCAAGCAGTTTGCCCCTCACCACCTCCCCCACCCTATGGAAGCCCCCGTACCTCTGCGCCGCTGCTTTGTCATCATCACCTTCCTCCATGCCCTGGTCTTCTGTAGCACTGATCATCTTTAAGATCCCCAGTCGAATGTTTTCTTCCTCGTTCAGATTTCTTGGTTCCGTCTGGGCAGACAGCGACCGAGACATGAAACCTCCATAACGTTTCATGAAGCCGCCGTACTTTTTGGCAATCAGGTGTTGAGGAGGGCTAGCGGCCTCGTCGGCCATCGCCGGGTCCACGGCTAGCTGATCGGGCTGCTGCTGGAGCTCGGCGTCCACAGAAACATCCTCATCAGTCTCAAATAAAAAGTCCTTGCAGAGGCGAAGTCTCTGGCTATCCATCACACCATCGCACTCCAGTGAGCAACTCTGGAAGGAAACACATAAAAACGGCATTATGGCAGCGACCCTCACAGGCTACTGGAGCAGCAACCAGGCAGACGAACGTCTTTATCCTGGATTTAGAAAGTTCTCTCTGTTCATGTGTTGGTTCTCTCTGGGTACTCTGCTGCTTTCTCTGTCAGTGAGACCAGGCTGGTTTGTCATGTTGATCTCTGGGCCTTTCTAGAAAGTTCCCTGCCTCTCAATCACTGATCGCTGCAGACATTCATGGAGCAGCAACTATCAGAGAAACCATTTAATATTAACAATGTCGTTTTAGAGAATTCATCCATCCATCCATCCATCCATCCATCCATCCATCCATCCATCCATCCATCCATCCATCCATCCATCCATTCACATCCATCCATCCATCATCCATCTATCCATCCATGGATATCAGCAGTTATAAAAACAGATGTTTTTATGAGGTAAAAAATAACCTTTGGCACAACTGGGCCAAAATCCCAGATCCACCAGCATCACTTTGTTAGGAGGATCTGAAAGTTGGACCCAGAATAGAAGCAGACAGATCAGTTTTAGAAACAAGCATTTATTTAAAACAAGGTGCTGCTGTTGCGTCAGGGGGCTGGGGGGTTAGTTCAGTCTAACCCCAGCAGAGGGATTGAAGTCCAGAGGAGCGGTTACTCCGCAGCTGGAACCAGAGACCCAGGAGAGAAGAGCAGCAGCTAGAAGATGGAGAGAAACTGAAGGATCCAGAAGAACAAATCCAAGCCGTGGCCAGAAGTCACCCCCACCAGATAAGGTAGGTGAGAGCACTCACTGCCCAACTCCCGGGGGACCAAATCCCAAAGGGACCCAGTGCCTGAGGGGGGATTTGTGTAAATTACTTAAATTGTCTTTGTATTGCAATGTGCTATAGAAATAAACTCACCTTGACTCATCCTCATGTAAGATTAAAATCTTGCCACATAAAGTGTCACTAATAGAGCAAAGTATGTTGGTGTGACTCTAACCCTGAAAGGCCTCCTGTTTCTAAAATATCTAATTTCTCTGTTCATCTGTTTTTAATTCCCACCGGGACGGTGAGTATTTGGGATTATTTAATCTGACATTAGCTTCAGCTGCCAGACCTTAGTAATACTATATACTATAATACATTGGATCTTGCAGGAAATAGCGCTCTACCTACAAACATCTTACAAAAAATGAATTCTTGAAATCAGACGCTGCCAGGAATATTAGTCTGTTTGGAATAAACCCCACAAATCTAAATAAAACAGGGTAGAAATCTATATAAAGGTGATTCATCTCTATTGTTCTATTTTCTGGAGGGGAAACTCTTCCTGCTTTATTTTACAGAATGAAGATCTTTATTACCATGTCCAATCTGCAGATGAGCTCAAGGAAGATCCATGAAGGAAAATAAAGCTTTGTTCATTTCTAGATATCAGTGAGTTTCCACAGAAAGCAGCTTTAAAGGTTATAAAAGCTGTGAGTAATGAACGTTCAGTCGAGTCAAATAAGAAAATAATTTCCACTTCGTTCAGTGACTCCCAGGCTCCTTATTTCCTACTTTATCCTCTAAGGTGGAACTCGCATCCAGCTGAGGTGACGCTGCTTATGAAGGGGAGGATGATCCTCACATGATAAAAACGTGGATTTGTTGAAAGATTTCCTGCAAAGATTCTGGGTTTGCAGAATATCTCTGTACTCCGAAGGTAAAATCATCCCTCATTCTGGTCTAAGGGATCCAGGATCACAGAAAGCTGCATTTTCTGAACAGTTTCAATTTTAAGATGGATAAATACTGTGAAACGTTCTGTTAGGCTAAAATTCAAGAGATGGCTGGAAATTCTGGAAATAGAAACAAAGTAGAAAGAAATCCCCAAACACCAACATCAAAAGACCTTAAATAAGGTCAGCTTATTATATCAGCAATGACCGGCTGAGATAACAGAATGTGGATGAAGTGAAAGAATTCCATCAAAACTGATGAAGACGTCATCTAGTCAGTTACTAGTCATCAATTTCAACAATCAGCTGTTGGGGGTCAGGGCAGACCCTGCTCTATAAAATGACGGAGGGCGTCAGCGGTCCTGCCCATATAACGACAGAGGGATGTGGGGGTCAGGGCAGACCCTGCTCTATTATATAATAGACGGAGGGATGTGGGGGTCAGGGCAGACCCCGCTCTATATAATGACGGAGGGATGTGGGGGTCAGGGCAGACCCCGCTCTATATAATGACGGAGGGATGTGGGGGTCAGGGCAGACCCCGCTCTATATAATCTATTACAGAGTGGGATGTGGGGGTCAGGGCAGACCCCGCTCTATATAATGACGGAGGGATGTGGGGGTCAGGGCAGACCCCGCTCTATATAACGACAGAGGGATGTGGGGGTCAGGGCAGACCCCGCTCTATATAACAGCTCGGAGGGATGTGGGGGTCAGGGGCAGACCCCGCTCTATATAATGACGGAGGGATGTGGGGGATGGGCAGACCCCGCTCTATATAAATCACGGTGAGGAGGCATGTGGGGGGTCAGGGCAGACCCGGCTCTATATAACGAGCAGGAGGAGGGATGTGGGGGTCAGGGCAGAGGGATATTGTGGGGGATCGGGGCAGACCCTGCTCTATATAATGACGGAGGGATGTGGGGGTCAGGGCAGACCCCGCTCTATATAATGACGGAGGGATGTGGGAGTCAGGGCAGACCCCGCTCTATATAACGAACAGGAGGGATGTAGGGGTCAGGGCAGACCCTGCCTCTAGCATATTGCACGGAGGGATCTTATGGGGTCGCGGGCAGACCCTGCTCTATATAATAGACGGAGGGATGTGGGGCTCAGGGGCAGACCCCAGCTTTATATAAGTGGAGGAGGGATGTGAGGGGTCAGAGCAGACCCCGCCTATATAACTGCACTTGAGGGATGTAGGGGTCAGGGCAGACCCCGCCGCTATTATAATAGAGCGGATGTGGGGTCAGGGCGAACCCCCGCTCTATATAACAGAGGATGCTGTGGAGCAGTGCGAACCCGCTCTATATAATGACGAGTATGCCTAGGGCATACCCGCATCGGAGGGATGTGGAGGATGTGGGGTCAGGGCAGACCCCGCCTATATAATGATACAGGGGGACGAGGGGTCAGAGCGACCCCGCTGTATACTACATGGCGACGGAGGGATGTGAAGGGTCAGCAGACCCGCCTATATAACGTACAGAGGGATGTAAAGGGGTCAGGGCAGGACTCGGCCCTTATATAACGACGGAGGGGATGTGGGGTCAGGGCAGACCCCTGCTCTCTATAGCTGCATGGAGGGATGTGGGGTTGTGGCAGACCCCGCTCTATTTAGCCCATGAGCCTTAGTGGCGGGAAAGAGCAGACCCCGCTTCTATATAACGACGGGAGGGATGTGGGGGTCAGGGCAGACCCCGCTCTATATAATGACGGAGGGATGTGGGGGTCAGGGCAGACCCCGCTCTATATAATGACGGAGGGATGTGGGGGTCAGGGCAGACCCCCGCTCTATATAATAATGACAGATGGATGTGGGGGTCAGGGCGACCCCGCCTTCTATATAGCAGACAGCCCCGGAGGGATGTGGGGTCAGGGCAGACCTGGCTCTATATATTCCGACGGAGGATGTGGGGGTCAGGGCAGACCCGCTCCTATATAACTATGCGGGGGATGTGGGGTCAGGGCAGACCCCGCTCTATATATAAGCACGGAGGGGATGGCAGGGGTCGTGGGCAGGCCCCGCCTTATATAGCTATCGAGGGATGTGGGGGTCAGGGCAGACCCCGCTCTATATAGCGACAGAGGGGATGTGGGGGTCAGGGCAGACCCTGCTCTATATAATGACGGAGGGATGTGGGGGTCAGCGGCCGCCACCCAGCGACGGAGGGACGCAGGGTCGCGGGCGACCCCGCCGCTACATAGCTTAATGGAGGGGTCTAGGTCGGCGGACAGGCCGCTCTACATAGCGACGGATGGATCTGGGGGTTAGGGCAGACCCTCGCTCTATATAGCGACGGAGGGATATGTGGGGTCAGGGCAGACCCGCTCTGCCAGCAGGAGGAGGGATGTGGGGTCAGGAGCGAGGCCCGCTCTATATATGACAAGAGGATGTAGGGGTCCAGGGCAGACCCCTCTTTCTATCAACCATTGACAGAGGGATGTAAGAGGTCAGGGGCAGAACCCGCTCTATATCTATATATGAGAGGGATGTAGGGGTCAGGGCAGACCCCCGCTCTATATAGCGATGAGGACAGAGGGATGTGCTCAGAAGTCAGGGCAGACCCCGCTCTCTATAATAATGACAGAGGGATGTGGGGGTCAGGGCAGGCCCACGCTCTATATATACAACGACGGAAGATGGATGTAGTCGCAGAGGCGAACTCCGCTCTATATATTGACAGAGGGATGTAGGGGTCAGGAGCGAAGACCCGCTCTATATATTAAACAGAGGAGATGGCAAGAGTCAGAGCGGATGCTCTATACTGTGGAGGATGTCAGGTCAGAGCGAACCTGCTCTATATAATTACAGAGGGATGTGGGGGTCAGGGCAGACCCCACTCTATATATAATGACAGAGGGATGTGGGGGGTCAGGGCAGACCCACTATACCTATGCGACAGAGGATGTGGGGTCAGGGCAGACCCAGCTCTATATATGTGGGGGTCAGAACCCCAGCTCTATACCTGCAGGAAGGATGTGGGGTCAGAAAGTAACCCCGCTCTATATAACGACAGAGGATGTGATGTGGGCAGGAGCCCATCTCAGTAACGACGGAGGATCGCCAAGGGGTAGGGGCGAAGACCCCGGCTCACATAATAGAGGGATGTGAGGTCAGGGCAGACCCACCTCTATATAGCTAACGGAGGGATGTGGGGGTCAGTGGCAGACCCCACTCTATATAACGACGGAGGGATGGAGGGAGGATGCTCTATATGGGGATGTGGGGGTCAGACCTCGACCTCTATATATATAATCGACGGAGAGGATGTGGGGTCAGGCAGACCCGCTCTATATATGGACAGAGGAGGATGTGGGGGTCAGGGCAGGGCCCCTCTATATAACGGCGATATATGTGAAGTCAGAGCGAACCCCACTCTATATAGCAGGGATGTGGTGGGGAGTCAGCGAGCCCAGCTCTATATATTGACAGAGGAGATGTAGGGGTCAGGAGCAGACCCCCGCTTACTATATAACGACAGAGGATGTGGGGTCAGAGGCGAACCCCGCTCTATATAACAGAGAGAGGGATGTGGGGGTCAGGGCAGACCCCCGCTCTATATATTGACAGAGGGATGTGGGGAGTCAGGGCAGACCCAGCTCTGCTAACGGCGAGGAGGGATGGCAGGGGTCATTGCAGGCCCGCTTATGGAGACAGGGATGTGAGGTCAGGGCAGGCCAGCTCTATATAGAGACAGAGGATGTCAATCAGGGCAACCCGGCTGCTAGCAACCTTGAGGAGGGATGTGGGGTCAGGGCAGACCCGCTCTATATACTAGACAGAGGGATGTGGGGGGGTCAGGGGATGTGAAGTCAGGAGCGAACCCATTTCTATATAACCAGCGGAGGATGTGGGGGTCAGGAACACGAACCCGCTCTATATAACGACGAGAGGGATCAGAGGTCAGGGCAGACCCCGCTATATATGAAGCAGGATTAGGGATGTGGGGTCAGGGGTCAGGACACAAGCTCTGTATAACATCGGAGGATGTGGGGGTCAGGCGAAGACCCCGCTCTATATACTTGACTTGAGATGGATGTCAAGGGGGTAACGACGGAGGGATGGGGGGTCAGGGCAGACCCCGCTCTATATAAGGACAGAGGGATGTGGGGGTCGGGGCAGACCCCGCTCTATATAAGGACAGAAGGGATGTGAGGGGTCAGGGCAGACCCCCTCTATAACGGACGGAGGGATGTGGGGTCAGGGCAGACCCCACTCTATATATATAGCAGACGAGGAGGGATGTGGGGGGTCAGGGCAGACCCCGCTCTATATAACGAGGGGAAGGATGTGGGGGTCAGGGCAGACCCCGCTCTATAACGACAGAGGGATGTGGGGGTCAGAACCAGACACTCGCTCTATATAATGGCGGAGGAGGAGGGCGGGGGTCCAGGGGCCAGACCCTCGCCTATATAACACGACGGAGTGTGATGTAAATGCGGGCAGACCCCCCGCCATATAACGACGGAGGGGATGTGGGGGTCAGGGGCAAGCCACTCTATATATGACAGAGGGATGGGGTCAGGGCATCCCATGTCCATATAACTTACAGAGGATGTGGGGTCAGGGCGGCGGTCCTTCCGTATAACGAGACGGAGGGATGTGGGGTCAGGGCAGACCCGCTCTATATAACGACGGGAGGGATGTGGGGGTCCAGGGCACCGCCTATATAACGACGAGGGATGTGGGGTCAGGCAAGACCCGCTACGCCCATATATATGAGACAGAAGGGATGTGGGGGTCAGGGGGCAGGCCCTGCTCTGTATAAGGACAGAGGATGTGGGGGTCAGGGGCAG
>JAGKQL010000056.1:34703648-34747892 GCA_018398635.1 Cyprinodon brontotheroides
CTGATGGAGGGCAAGGTGACGGTCTACATAAACGTGACCCAGAAGAGGAGCACCAGGGTGGACATTTCATCAGGTGAGTCCACCTTTCCTGGAGCAGCGAGGACAGGGACCCCTCCAGTCACCATGGAAACCAGCATCCTTCTTTATTTGATGATAAAGCCACACAGAGCCAGAAATATTCCCCATAATCCTTTGCAGGACTGGTTTTGATTGAGACCTTTGTTTTTGGTTCTGATGGTGAAAAGTCTTTTTCTTCTGAAGGTTTAGGTCTGAACGACGGCCAATGGCACAGCGTCCATTTGAACGCTCTGGACAACTACGCCATGCTGACAGTGGATGGGGACGAGGCGTCCACCGTGAGGACGGCCATTCCTGCCCAGATCAAGACCGGAGGAACCTACTACTTTGGAGGTGATGGATTCTTTTCTCCTTATTTCTATAGTCATCCTGGGTCAGTCTCCAGATCCAGACCAACCAGATCATCCAGTCAGATTAAAGGTTTAACTTTTCTCAGGAAAACCAGCTGATTGCTTCCAATCCTACGTGTGGTTGGCTCACAGCAATCCCTCATGCTCAGCAGAAACTCCCCTTTAACTGGAGGAAACCTCCAGATGAACTGTGATGGGCAGTTAGAAGCTTAGTGCAGATCTATAGAACATAGACTGAAGAACAAGGATGAAACATTTTCAGTCACCAACAAAAACAACCTAAAAAGCTTCTTCTAATAATAAGATGCAGAGTTTAATCTAAAGCTTGTCTTCAGGATGAGGTTAAAAAGCTCTTCAATGTCGGATGTTCTGTGGGACGGTCGGATGTTCCGTGGGACGGTCGGATGTTCCGTGGGACGGTCGGATGTTCAGTGGGATGTTCTGTGGGACGGTCAGATGTTCCGTGGGAGGGTCGGGGTTCCGTGGGGCAGTTGGATGTTCAGTGGGACGGTTGGATGTTCAGTAAGGGACGGTTGGATGTTCAGTGAAGGATGTTCATTGGGAGCGGTCAGATATTCCGTGGGGCAGTGGATGTTCCGTGGGACGGTTGGATGTTCAGTGGGACGGTTGGATGTTCTGTGGGACGGTCAGATGTTCCGTGGGACGGTCGGATGTTCTGTGGGACGGTCAGATGTTCCCTGGGACGGTCAGATGTTCCGTGGGACGGTTGGATGTTCAGTGGGACGGTCAGATGTTCCGTGGGACGGTCGGATGTTCCGTGGGACGGTTGGATGTTCTGTGGGACGGTCAGATGTTCCCTGGGACGGTCAGATGTTCCGTGGGACGGTTGGATGTTCTGTGGGACGGTTGGATGTTCCGTGGGACGGTCAGATGTTCCGTGGGACGGTTGGATGTTCAGTGGGATGTTCTGTGGGACGGTCAGATGTTCCGTGGGACGGTTGGATGTTCTGTGGGACGGTTGGATGTTCCGTGGGACGGTCAGCGATGTTCCGTGGGACGGTTGGATGTTCAGTGGGATGTTCTGTGGGACGGTCAGATGTTCCGTGGGACGGTCAGATGTTCTGTGGGACGGTCAGATGTTCCGTGGGACGGTTGGATGTTCCGTGGGACGGTCGTGAGATGTTCCTGTGGGACGGTTGGATGTTCAGTGGGATGTTCTGTGGGACGGTCAGATGTTCCGTGGGACGGTTGGATGTTCCGTGGGACGGTCGGATGTTCTGTGGGACGGTTGGATGTTCCGTGGGACGGTCGGATGTTCCGTGGGACGGTTGGATGTTCCGGTTGGATGTTCGGTTGTTGGATGTTCTGTGGGACGGTCCGATGTTGTGTGGGACGGTTGGATGTTTCATAGGACGGTCGGATGTTTCGGTTGGATGTTCGGTTGTTGGATGTTCTGTGGGACGGTCGGATGTTTCATAGGACGGTTGGATGTTCTGTGGGACGGTCGGATGTTCCGGTTGGATGTTCGGTTGTTGGATGTTCTGTGGGACGGTCGGATGTTTCGGTTGGATGTTCGGTTGTTGGATGTTCTGTGGGACGGTCGGATGTTTCATAGGACGGTTGGATGTTCTGTGGGACGGTCGGATGTTCTGTGGGACGGTCGGATGTTCCGGTTGGATGTTCGGTTGTTGGATGTTCCCTCCCTGACTGATGATGTGTTCTCCGTCCCGTTGCCTCCAGGCTTCTTCGCCGCGGCTAACGGCGGCTCGCTGCAGCGCTCCTTCCAGGGCTGCATCCAGATGATCCACATCGATGACCACCTGGTGGACCTGCGGGCCGTGGAGGAAGGTCACCTGGGAACCTTTGAAAACGTTAGCTTGGACATGTGTGCTATCATAGACAGGTATGCAGCCGCTTTAGGACCCGATCGTCTGTTTTTCTCTGTTAGCCGGTGTTACGGCGGGAAAAGTTGACGTTTCTTCCTGCTGCCGTGTGATGACAGATGCGTGCCCAACCACTGTGAACATGGTGGCAGATGCTCCCAGACGTGGGAGACCTTCAGCTGTAACTGCAGTGGGACCGGCTACACCGCAGCAACATGCCACACCTGTAAGTGTTCCTCCATCCATGGCAGTGGCCTTCCCCCGGCTGCACAGGCAGCCACTACCGTGCTTCCCTCACCATAAACCGAGTCAGTATAAAAACTCAGACAGACAGGCCTGCGCCAGGAACTCTAATGGTGAACCCTGCTTTCATTTACAGGCTTTAAAGTTTATTTATAGGGAGTCATGGACTTTATTTTTAATTTGATATCAGGCAGGTGTAGGAGTTCATAGAAAGTCCTAATTTTACATATTGATATTTATGATCAAACCTTTGATTCTCTGAGCCGGTGGTGTTGCAGACAGGAGAAAACTGCTCTTCCACATGATGGATATGATGTTTATGTCATAATCTAATCCAGTTTATTCCTAAAAGTGATGTTCAGATTAGCAGTGAGGCAACAGAAGAGTAGATGGTTTAAAATGGGGTCCTGAGGAAAACAGCTGACCTTTACATTCCTGACTGCAATGAAGCTAAGTGCAGCCCAGCTAACTGAAGCTAAAGCTAAGTGCAGCCCAGCTTACTGAAGCTAAGTGCAGTCCAGCTAACTGAAACTAAAGCTAAGTGCAGCCCAGCTTACTGAAGCTAAGTGCAGTCCAGCTAACTGAAACTAAAGCTAAGTGCAGCCCAGCTAATTCAAGCTAAAGCTAAGTGCAGCCCAGCTAACTGAAGCTAGGTGCAGCCCAGCTAACTGAAACTAAAGCTAAGTGCAGCCCAGCTTACTGAAGCTAAGTGCAGTCCAGCTAACTGGAGCACAAAAATGCAGATACGGCTGCAGAAGCGCACTGACTGGGGTGCAGTCAGGCCACGGCTGAAGCTAAAGGCTGCAGTGCGGCCAGGCTGGGCTAGGCTGAAGTGCGGCCCGGCTGGCTGGCTGGGTGCGGCCAGCTGGCCTGGAGGCTAAGTGCGGCTGCGGCTTTTACGGAAGGCTAAGTTACGGCCGGAGTGGCAATTTACTAAAGCTAAGTGCATTAGCCTAACTGGAAGCTAAGTGCAGCCCAGAAAACTAATAATTTCTAAAGCTAAGTGCAGCCCAGCTTACTGAAGCTAAGTGCAGCCCAGCTAACTGAAGCTAAAGCTAAGTGCAGCCCAGCTAACTGAAGCTAAGTGCAGCCCAGCACCTCCTCCGCCTTTCCTGCCGGTTCCCGGTGATCCAGCGGTTCCCTGGGAGCGGTGGCTGCAGTCGTTTGAGGATTATTTGCTGGCGTTGGGACACGCAGACCTGGCCGAAGCTAGAAAGTGTGCGCTCTTGCGGCATTGCCTTGGACAGGAGGGACAGCGCGTCTTCGCCACGCTCACTTTAGTGGATGATAAATACGTCACAGCTACAGCCTGAAGCTAAAGCTAAGTGCAGCCCAGCTTACTGAAGCTAAGTGCAGTCCAGCTAACTGAAACTAAAGCTAAGTGCAGCCCAGCTTACTGAAGCTAAGTGCAGTCCAGCTAACTGAAACTAAAGCTAAGTGCAGCCCAGCTTACTGAAGCTAAGTGCAGTCCAGCTAACTGAAACTAAAGCTAAGTGCAGCCCAGCTAACTGAAGCTAAAGCTAAGTGCAGCCCAGCTGAAGCTAAAGCTGGGTGCAGCCCAGCTAACTGAAGCTAAAGCTAAGTGCAGCCCAGCTAACTGAAGCTAAGTGCAGCCCAGCTAACTGAAACTAAAGCTAAGCGCAGCCCAGCTAACTGAAGCTAAGTGCAGCCCAGCTAACTGAAGCTAAAGCTAAGTGCAGCCCAGCTAAATGAAGCCAAGTGCAGTCCAGCTAACTGAAGCTAAAGCTAAGTGCAGCCCAGCTAACTGAAGCTAAAGCTAAGTGCAGCTAACCAAAGCTGCGCAGCCCAGCTAAATCAAAAGCTAAGTGCAGCCCAGCTAACTGAAACTAAAGCTAAGTGCAGCCCAGCTAAATGAAGCCAAGTGCGGCCCTCAGCCATCCTAAAGGCATTGCGTTGCCCAGCTAACCGAAGCTAAGTACAGCCCAGTTAACCCAAGTTAAAGCTGGCGCAGCCAGCTAACTGAAGGTGCTGCGCAGCCCAGCTAACCGTGCTAAAGCTAAGTGCAGCTCAGCTGGCCTTGAAGCAAAGCTAAGTGCATTTCAGTAGCCATCCCAAAAGCCCCATGCCTTCCAGCCTGCGCATTTGCAGCGACAAAGCCGTTGCCCCGGCTGCTCTTAGCCGGTGTAAGTGTCGCATCCAGCGCCACCATTCCATCCTTTACCTGCAGCCCGCGATGGTTCCGCTTTTCCTGAACCCGCGTCGCAGCCGAACCGGTTTCAAACGTCCAACCAATTTTATGCATTCTAAATTATTACCCACTTAAGGGTTTTAAGAGTGTTATGCTGGGCAGAATCCAGGTAGAAATCCTGCTACTTAAAAAACACTTCATATTTAGAAATCTCCTAACTTGAATAAAGGCGCTATATAAGTACATGCCATTTACCATTTACCATTTATTTGAAGGTCCCCTTATCACCCTTCAACTTTTCACTCTAGTGAAAATGTAAAAGTACCATTTTTTTAAAACTACTGAAAGTATAAAAAGTAAATGAAGAGAAAAAATGAAGCGACAGAAGCTTTTTTACTGCAACCCACCCTCATTAAAAGCGCTGAAATGAAGCTTTTCTTAGTGTACTCAATCTGGGAGATTCTACCAGCTTTCACCTGAGTCACCCGTCAATCGCATCGACCTCATTCAGCTCCAGCCAATCACCTCCTCAACCCACCCCCACTCCCAAACCAACCCCCACCCCCATATAGTCTCCTGGCTCCAATGTTTACATTTGATCACTGCTTCAATTTTTAAGCAAAATGGAAAATGTCATTCTCGAGCTGCGCCAAAAATCCGTCTACGTAAAACTCTGACGCCGGAGACAGGGCCCACAGCTAACAGACTTATCTCAGGAGGAGCAGCTGAGTGTAGGCAGGTGAGGAAGCGGTAGAGCAGCTGAGTGTGAGTGGTGAGAAGGTAGAGCAGCTGAAGCGGGTGAGAAGGTAGAGCGTTTTGAGGCAGGTGAGAAGCTGTAGGAGCAGCTGAAGCGGGTGAGAAGGTAGAGCAGCTGAGGCAGGTGAGAAGGTAGAGCAGCTGAAGTTGCGTGAGAAGGTAGAGCAGCTGAGGCAGGAATGCGTCCAGGTCTGCGTGCAGCAACAAGTTTGAGGAGCAGCTTAAGGAAGGAAGCCATGAAGCCTTTCCTGTCAGGCTAAGCTTAACGGCCGTCATGGGAATGTGCTAAGCTCATGGTTGTCATGGGGAATGTGCTAACCTGGACATGTGTGTCCCCGGCTTTCGTGCCACGGTAACCCTCTGCCTCTCTCCAGCCCTGTATCAGCAGTCCTGTGAGGAGTACCCGGCATCAGGGGAAGAGAGCTCGGGCCTCTACTGGATCGGTGACTCTTCTGATGGCAGTGGCCCCATGGCCCCCCTCAGGGTCCACTGTGACATGACATGGGTGAGTGTGTCCAGCGCTGGTTGAGCTCCCCGCCCTCCGGCCTCACGCTTTCATGTCCCGCTTCAGAAGCAGCGGTTTGGAGCACGCTGAACAACAACCTGCCTCCTCAGACGCCCGTCTCTGCTGTAGAGAGGAACGGGAAAGCGGCGCCGCAGATCCTTTACAACGCCACGGAAGATCAGGTATCTGCTGCTCAACATCATCCATCTGTAGGTCATGGAACCAGTTTGGAAACCAGTGCAACCAGAACCATTATGGTCCTTATTATTAATGGTAACCAAATGTTTTATCATCAGTTATGGAGAAAATGGAGGTTTTTCTGATGCATTTTGCTCAAATTCACATTTAATAAAACATTTTCACAACTCTGAACTTTTTCAGGAAACATGTTTTTGTAAAACATGAGAAATAAAAACGCATTTTTTTGGGAGGAGTTGAAAGCTGTGAAGAAAGATGGCTGATGCTTCAGACAGGGAGGAGGGACAGGATTGGTGCGACCAATCAGGAAACGGAAGCTTTAAACAGCCTCCATTTTATTTTACAATCAGAAAACATCTTTTTCCTTTTTAATGGATTAAATCCTTATTCTTTTTTTTTCTTTACTCCTCATCTCCCCTGCGCCCGGGGTGTTGTTGCCTGTTGCTCTCAGATGCATTAAAACTGGGGAGGACCAAAGGGTGTCCCAGCACAGAATCCACCCACCCCCTCCGGGAGACAAGCGCACTGGCCCCTTCAACAACCCAGGAATCCCTCAGCGTCTAAATACGAGAGAGGATAGGGAGGGCTCCCCGTTGAGCCACTCGATAAGCCCAGCTTGAAATGAAACCCAGACAGTGCCCTACATAGATGTGTGTCGTGAAAATGTTGTAGATGGAAGTGCCTAAAATGCAAAATATAGATGGGGGAAAAGTGGGGGTTTGGGCTGTACGTCATCAGAAGGTGGGCCCCTCCAGTACCCCTCCAAAACCTACATGCTTTGCTACAGGTGGATTACAGACTGCACCAGGGGAGCCGCTCCCCACGCTGAAACCCCAAATATAGGCCCCCCGCTCCCCAGGCTCTCTTTCTCCTCCCTTTCTCCTCCCTCCTTTTCCCAGGTAAGTGCTATTGCTCCCCTGTTGGAGGGCGGTCTGCCATTCTCCGCCGTATGTTCGTCTAACGGAAGCTTACCTGTGTTCCAGGTGGCGTCGCTGACCAGCAGAGCAGAACGCTGTGAGCAGTTTGTGTCGTATTCCTGCAGAATGTCTCGCCTGCTCGGCGGTCCAGGTGCGGCGTTCTGCCCCCATCATGGCGTCTCCCTTCCTTAGTGCAGCTCAGGAATATCTGCTGACTTTTAGTCAACTAATAAACGTTATTTTTAGTTGTTTCATCACAGAGTTTCTCTGCTCTAACTGGAGGAAACGTTTCGGCTCCATCAGATTCAGAAACGCTTCTAGATTCAAACGCTTTATATTAAAAACTGGATCGTTTAAATTCCTCCTTTTATTTGGATTCAATTATCAACTAACCATTATTTAGCAAAATGATTAATCTGCTGATCATTTTTTGGATTAATTGATTAATTATCAGATAGCTAAACGTTCCTTAAAGAAGATTTTTTACTAAATTAAGTTGAAAGTAAAACTTTGGTGAGTTCTGGATGGAGCCGACTGACAGATGCATAATTCCTGCTCTGTCAGCTAAAGGCATGCTTTAGCGTCTCTAAATCAATCAATCAATTAATCATGATTATTAGTTTTTGCTCTAGATTAATTTCTTCTTTTAGTCAGTTTAATTTTATGGTCTTTTATCATTTTAAATAGTAATAAAGTGTTTAAATCTGTTTTTATTCTCGGTAATCTCTTAGAGGGTTTAATTATTCAGGCAGAGCTGCTTCTTGTTTGGTTCTGACTCTACAGATGATTGATTCTTGGTTTGACCCCTAGATGGCGCTCCATTCACCTGGTGGGTGGGACGAGACAACAAGAGACATTTCTACTGGGGGGGCTCGGGGCCTGGGATACAGAAGTGTGCCTGTGGAATAGGAAACAACTGCACAGATTCCAAACACCACTGCAACTGCGACGCTGACCTGCGCAGCTGGTGAGTCCAGCGTCCTGTAGGGGGCAGTATCGCCTGCTTCCTGCGGCCTTCTTGCCTAATCTCCCCCAGATTATGGTGATGGCTCCACAACAATCTGAGATGATCCTGCTGAGTGTGTCCAGATATCCAGGTAAACTTAACCAGCTAAACTTAACCAGGTAAACTTAACCAGCTAAACTTAACCAGCTAAACTTAACCAGGTAAACTTAACCAGGTAAACTTAACCAGCTAAACTTAACCAGGTAACCAGGTAAAAGTAACCAGCTAAACTTAACCAGGTAAAAGTAACCAACTAAACTTAACCAGGTAAACTTAACCAGGTAAACTTAACCAGCTAAACTTAACCAGGTAAACATAACCAGCTAAACTTAACCAGGTAAACTTAACCAGCTAAACTTAACCAGCTAAACTTAACCAGCTAAACTTAACCAGCTAAACTTAACCAGGTAAACATAACCAGGTAAAAGTAACCAGCTAAACTTAACCAGGTAAAAGTAACCAACTAAACTTAACCAGGTGCCCCAAACCAGGTAAAAGCAACCAGCTAAACCGACGCCGTTGCCGTTAAGAGATAAATATGTTCAGGAATCGTGTCACTCGGTGCAACCCACCGCAGCTCCTCGTGTTCGTTTCGGCACTGGGGGTGAAAGTCAGCGCTTCCGCAGTCGCCGGAGCTTTCCGAGCTCATAGCTAACCGGTCCAGCCCGTGTTACTGATCGTTTATGTCAGACCATTTAGTTCCGTGTTTCCGCCCGCTCAAAAGACATGCTGCGCTATACGCGGCCTGCTTTGGTGTATAAGGAGCATTTACCAGTCAGCAAGGTCGCGGGTCGGTGATGCAAGCAGAGCTGGATCTGAAGCCAAACTGACTGTAGGGCCTCTCAGATGCCAGGGGGACCGTAAGTTTCTCTGAATCCGCATTTCCACCAGATTAGGATGAACACAGGCCTCCCAGTACCGCCTGAGTCAGGGGTCGCCATGGTTACCCTGGTTCAAATGACCAGCTGGTCTTTGGAAAAATAGATATACCAACAAACGCTGGTTAGCATCCCTCCGCTAACTGCTAAATGTCCACGATAAACTGCAGAATCTAAATATATAATATATATATATATTTTATCCTTTTTTAGTCAGAAAATGTTTTTTTTTTTTTTACAAAGGTTTTTTACTTCCTTTTAAAACCTAAAAAAGCACGACGATTATTTACAAAATGGACAAATCTTTCGTAGATATTTGTTAAGCAGAAGTTCTCTGATTCTCTCTTTACAAATCTGGACTTTAAACGAGTTTTATCAGCAGGAGGAAATGTAAAAATGGGATTATAAAGACTTCCTGGTCTGGATGGAAAACCCAGTTTGATTGACAGGAAGTCAGATAGAATAATAATATTTACCAAACTGCTGCATCATCAGATTTAACGGCTCCTACCAGAGAGGAGCTTCTGCCGAACAAAGCGTCTCATCCAGGCTGGAGCTGCCACTGTCCCTGATGCTCGCAGCGTCTGCAGGGCAGGAGGCGGGACCACTGCTGTAGACGGACGTGACTGGCAGGAACATCCTCCACTGCACCTGCAGGATCAGGCTGTGAATAGAAAAAGGATCCTGATCTAGAACCTTTATCGCTAAGCAACAGCTTTAACGTCACAGAAACTAGAATCAGCTGGACGGCATGACGCCGCTCCGTCATTCCTCTCAGTCGGTTTCATTACTGACTCTGTAACTGCGTTATTCTCCCCCTGACCTTTAGGAAATGTAACAAACATGGAAAGTCCTTGAAAAGTCTTAACTTTTGGAAAGGTGTAGGACTCTGCAGGATGAGGGAAGCCTGTTCCGATCCAGCATGGAGGCCACAGAGTGAGCTGGAGGCTCATTGGGGCGTAAAAGGCTTCGTTTGACCTTCAATCATGGCAGGAAGATGAACTTACTGCAGTACAGTGACTGAAACCCAACTTTTTCCTGCTGTGTTTTCTGAAGGAAACTTCTGGAACGCTGCCTCCTTCATCAGCCCCGCCTCCTCGCTGCACTTCAAGTCCTTTCGCAGTGAAAGCAGCACCGACATCTCCTTCTACTTTAAGACCTCCTCCAGTCATGGAGTCCTCCTGGAGAATCTAGGAGCAGAAAACTTCCTTCATATTGAAATCAGAGGTTTGTGTCTCAACATGTTTCTGAATGTGGATCTAGAAAATACTATCAACCATCTACATTAGTGGGCAACTTTAGGGCGTCTAAAGTAGTAGAAACCCTGGTCCTTTCAATTCAATTCTATTCCATTTATTTCTATAGCGCCAAATTCACAACACCCCAGCCACTCTTAACTAGAAGCTTTATCAAAAAGGAAAGTTTTAAGCCTAGCCTTAAAAGTAGACCAGGGTGTCTTCGCCCCCACGGACTAAAACTGGTAGTTGGTTCCACAGGAGAGGAGCCTGAGAACTAAAAAGATCTGCCTCCCATTCTACTTTTAGAAATTCTAGGAACCACTAGTAAACCTGCAAGATTGAGAGCGAAGTGCTCTGTTAGTAGAACATAAGGAACAATCAGATCTCTGATATCAGATGGAGCTTGGCCATTTAAGGCTTTATATGTTAGAAGGAGGATTTTAAATTCTATTCTTGATTTAACAGGAAGCCAATGAAGAGAAGCTAGGATAGGAGGAGATATGATCTCTCTTTTTCATTTTCATCAGAACTCTGGCTGCAGCATTTTGGATCAGCTGAAGGCTTTTAACTACAGTTTGTGGACTTCCTGATAGTAAAGAATTACAATAGTCCAGCCTTGAAGTAACAAATGCATGGACTAGTTTCTCAGCATCACCCCTGGACAGGAGATTTCTAATTTTTGCAATATTCCTCAGATGAAAGAAGGAAATTCTAGAAACCTCTTTGATCTGGGATTTAAATGACAGGTCCTGATCAAAAATAACACCAAGATTTTTTACTTTATTATCTGAAATCAGTTTAATCCCATCCAAATGAAGTGACTGACTAATCAGCTTCTTTTTCAGAGACTCTGGTCCAAAGACTATAACTTCTGTTTTGTCTGCATTCAGAAGCAGAAAGTTAAGAGTCATCCAGGTTTTTATGTCTTCAGACATGCCTGTAATCTATGTAATGGGTTAGCTTCATCTGGATTATAGACAGATATAGCTGGGTATCATCAGCATAACAGTGGAAATGCATCCCATGCTGTCTAATAACTCTACCAATTGGGAGCATGTATAAAGTAAAGAGAATTGGTCCTAGCACTGATCCCTGTGGTACTCCACAGGTAACCTTTGAGCGTGTTGAAGATCTATCATTAACATGAACAAACTGAATTCGATCAGATAGATCAGATTTAAACCAGTCTAGAGCTGTTCCTTTAATTCCAACAAAATATTCAAGTCTTTCTAAAAGAATATTAAACTGATCAACTGGATCAAATGCAGCACTGAGATCCAGCATCAGGACGAGCACAGATACAAGTCCATTATCTGGAGCAGTAGAAACCCTGATCCTTTAGGGGTGTGGCAGTAGAAACCCTGATCCTTTAGGGGCGTGGCAGTAGAAACCCTGATCTTTAGGGGCGTGGCAGTAGAAACCCTGATCTTTAGGGGCGCGGCAGTAGAAACCCTGGTCCTTTAGGGCCGTCGGCAGTAGAAACCCTGGTCCTTTAGGGCCGTGGCAGTAGAAACCCTGGTCCTTTAGGGCCGTGGCAGTTGAAACCCTGGTCCTTTAGGGCCGTGGCAGTTGAAACCCTGGTCCTTTAGGGCCGTGGCAGTAGAAACCCTGGTCCTTTAGGGCCGTGGCAGTAGAAACCCTGGTCCTTTAGGGCCGTGGCAGTTGAAACCCTGGTCCTTTAGGGCCGTGGCAGTTGAAACCCTGGTCCTTTAGGGCCGTGGCAGTAGAAACCCTGGTCCTTTAGGTGCGTCGCAGTAGAAACCCTGGTCCTTTAGGGGCGTGGCAGTAGAAACCCTGGTCCTTTAGGGCCGTCGCAGTAGAAACCCTGGTCCTTTAGGGCCGTGGCAGTTGAAACCCTGGTCCTTTAGGGGCGTGGCAGTAGAAACCCTGGTCCTTTAGGGCCGGCAGTAGAAACCCTGATCTTTTAGGGGCGTGGCAGTAGAAACCCTGATCTTTTAGGGGCGCGGCAGTAGAAACCCTGGTCCTTTAGGGCCGTGGCAGTAGAAACCCTGGTCCTTTAGGGCCGTGGCAGTTGAAACCCTGGTCCTTTAGGGGCGTGGCAGTAGAAATCCTGGTCCTTTAGGGCCGTGGCAGTAGAAACCCTGGTCCTTTAGGGCCGTGGCAGTGTGAAACCCTGGTCCTTTAGGGCCGTGGCAGTTGAAACCCTGGTCCTTTAGGGCCGTGGCAGTTGAAACCCTGGTCCTTTAGGGGCGTGGCAGTAGAAACCCTGGTCCTTTAGGTGCGTCGCAGTAGAAACCCTGGTCCTTTAGGGCCGTGGCAGTAGAAACCCTGGTCCTTTAGGGCCGTGGAAGTTGAAACCCTGGTCCTTTAGGGCCGTGGCAGTTGAAACCCTGGTCCTTTAGGGGCGTGGCAGTAGAAACCCTGGTCCTTAGGTGCGCCGCAGTAGAAACCCTGGTCCTTTAGGGGCGTGGCAGTAGAAACCCTGGTCCTTTAGGTGCGTCGCAGTAGAAACCCTGGTCCTTTAGGGCCGTGGCAGTAGAAACCCTGGTCCTTTAGGGCCGTGTGGCAGTTGAAACCCTGGTCCTTTAGGGCCGTGGCAGTAGAAACCCTGGTCCTTTAGGGCCGTGGCAGTAGGGTCCGTGGCAGTAGAAACCCTGGTCCTTTAGGGGCGTGGCAGTAGAAACCCTGGTCCTTTAGGTGCGTCGCAGTAGAAACCCTGGTCCTTTAGGTGCGTCGCAGTAGAAACCCTGGTCCTTTAGGTGCGTGGCAGTAGAAACCCTGGTCCTTTAGGTGCGTCGCAGTAGAAACCCTGGTCCTTTAGGGGCGTGGCAGTAGAAACCCTGGTCCTTTAGGGGCGTGGCAGTAGAAACCCTGGTCCTTTAGGGCCGTGGCAGTAGAAACCCTGGTCCTTTAGGGCCGTGGCAGTAGAAACCCTGGTCCTTTAGGTGCGTCGCAGTAGAAACCCTGGTCCTTTAGGGCCGTGGCAGTAGAAACCCTGGTCCTTTAGGGGCGTGGCAGTAGAAACCCTGGTCCTTTAGGGCCGTGGCAGTTAGAAACCCTGGTCCTTTAGGTGCGTGGCAGTAGAAACCCTGGTCCTTTAGGTGCGTGGCAGTAGAAACCCTGGTCCTTTAGGGGCGTGGCAGTAGAAACCCTGGTCCTTTAGGTGCGTCGCAGTAGAAACCCTGGTCCTTTAGGGGCGTGGCAGTAGAAACCCTGGTCCTTTAGGTGCGTGGCAGTAGAAACCCTGGTCCTTTAGGGCCGTGGCAGTAGAAACCCTGGTCCTTTAGGGCCGTGGCAGTTGAAACCCTGGTCCTTTAGGGCCGTGGCAGTAGAAACCCTGGTCCTTTAGGTGCGTGGCAGTAGAAACCCTGGTCCTTTAGGTGCGTGGCAGTAGAAACCCTGGTCCTTTAGGGCCGTGGCAGTAGAAACCGTGGTCCTTTAGGGGCGTGGCAGTAGAAACCCTGGTCCTTTAGGTGCGTGGCAGTAGAAACTCTGGTCCTTTAGGGCCGTGGCAGTTGAAACCCTGGTCCTTTAGGGCCGTGGCAGTTGAAACCCTGGTCCTTTAGGGCCGTGGCAGTAGAAACCGTGGTCCTTTAGGGGCGTGGCAGTAGAAACCCTGGTCCTTTAGGTGCGTGGCAGTAGAAACTCTGATCTTTTAGGGGCGTCGCAGTAGAAACCCTGATCCTTTAGGGGTGTGGCAGTAGAAACCCTGATCCTAATGCTGCAGAGAAAAAGTTGGATTGTAGCCTGAATTAAAGGAAGTGCTTTTGGTCTATTATTGCAGCATCCCACTCGGGCTGCAGTAGATTAAAACG
Source organism: Cyprinodon brontotheroides (assembly GCA_018398635.1). Taxonomy (NCBI): domain Eukaryota; kingdom Metazoa; phylum Chordata; class Actinopteri; order Cyprinodontiformes; family Cyprinodontidae; genus Cyprinodon; species Cyprinodon brontotheroides. Next base: position 34,717,587 of record JAGKQL010000056.1, read on the forward strand.
TCGACTTCCAGATTCAAACAGCATCATTAAAGTTAGTAGAGATGGAAGGTCAGCTGCTCCCATATTATCTGTTAGCCTCAAATGTCTTTGGCAGTGTTTCATTTTATGTTTGTGAACAAAAATGCTTTAAGGATGAAACATTTGCTATCAGTGCTAAAAGTTCCATATTTTAGACTTATCTTTTAATAAACACTATTAAGACGCCGGCAGATGGAAAAGCTAATGATGCGTTGTAATCACAGGAAGCTCAATGCTGGTATTATCCTTTGAGTTTGGGGGAAAGCAAATGGAGCTGACGGTCCATTCACCAAACCCTCTGAATGATGACCAGTGGCACCGTGTGGAGGCTGAGAAGAACATCAAAGAAGCTGTGCTCCAACTGGACGGTCAGTACAGAGAGGTCAAAGCAACGCCGGCGCTGGGACACACTCAGCTGGAGGTCTACACTGATCTATATGTTGGTAAGAACTTACCGCTTTTGGTCACAAAGGTTTCACATATTGCCAGTGATGGGACTAACAGCGTTGAAAGTAACGCCATTACCTTGTTTAGGTAACGAGTAATCTAACTAATTACTTTGACTGTAACTAGTTGCAATTATCATTGCAGACACCCCGTTGCTGCGCAGATACTCAGGTTGCACAATGAACCTTTTTTCATTATAGGACTACTGTATTTTTAATTTTAAACATTATTTGATGGCCTTTGTGGCAGGGATGGAGATCCATATTTTATGTCACACACAGAGTATAGTAATGCAGCCTGATGGTATTTACACCGCATCAGATAGCGTTCCCCCATGCAGGGGGAACGCCATCTGACAGGGTTTATAGGCCGCCAGATAGCCGCTTCCCCTGATGTCATTTACGCTTGAGTTGCAATAAATGCTAAACTCTCTGCAGGTTCTTGTCTTTTGTCGTCCGCTCTATTCAGCTGGCTTTGGAAACACACGGCGAGAAGGTGGGGGGCTGGGTGGGAGGGTTACGGGGGCGAGAAAACGCAAAAGTAACGAGTATAATAGTTACTTTATTGTGGAGTAACTCAGTAACTCAGTTACTTTTTGGGAGAAGTAACTAGTAACTAATTTTTCAAAGTAACTTGCCCAACACTGCTTATTGCTATCTAAACGTGTTAATAGCTTCTTAAACGAACCGTCAGGTTCACCATTTGCACTTATCATTGACAGAAGGTCTTGAAAGGCAGTAGTGATCTTTGCTCACACCAATACTCTCCAGCATTATGCGGGTGGGGGGGGCTCGCCCCGACGGGGTGCCACAAGGAAGAACCCAACCACCAGGCCGGCTGGCCGTAGCTGTGGCTGTAAAGTCTGTGGTGCAAGTCCTGAGGAAAATCAGACGGTGGACACCAGCAGAGACTGAAAGATGTCCAGGTGGGAAAAAACTGTCCTATTAAGGGACTCCTGAGATGTCAAGCAGGCATCATGGGGCCCAGCATCCCGCTGGCTGGGCAAGCGCAGAGGACAGAGGCAAGAGTCTAGAGAGACTACGGAGAAAGACTGGCCTTCTGTCCGGCCCCTCTGGAGACACACTGGTTTGACTGGGAGGACATTGGAAGGAGAACTTTAAGGGTCTAATCAACCCAGCAGACAAAAAAAGCCAGGGACCTCAGGGCCAGATTCATCCCTCACCCAGACTGGAGTCACTGAGGTCGTCACAAAAGTCAGCGGGTGATTTCATGGGTGGACAGATCCACTCTGACTACCATAGAGCTCTGGATGTGTTCAGCCCATGGCATGGGGCAGTGGCCCAGGTCTGGCAGACTGGGGTGGTGGTTCCTCTCCATAAGAAGGGACCCCAGGGTGTGTTCCAACTATCTTCACCAGCCATGCCTATGCCAGGGAGTTTCATGGGAGTTAGTCCAACCCGTCCACATGCGGTGCCCTGTGGAGGTCGCTTCAGGAGTATGGAATCAGGGTCCCTTTGCTGGTGACCATGCAGTCTCTTTGCTAGGGGCCATGCGGTCCCTTTGCTGGTGACCATGCAGTCTCTTTGCTAGGGGCCATGCGGTCCCTTTGCTGGTGACCATGCAGTCTCTTTGCTAGGGGCCATGCGGTCCCTGGGTCCCTTTGCTAGTGACCATGCGGTCTCTTTGCTGGGGGCCGGGCTTTTCACATGCGGTCCCTTTGCTAGGGGCCATGCAGTCCCTTTTTCAGGGGCCATGCGGTCCCTTTGCTGGGGGCCATGCGGTCCCTTTGCTACGGGCCATGTGGTCCCTTTGCTGGGGGCCATGCGGTCCCTTTGCTAGGGGCCATGCGGTCTTTTCTAGGGGCCATGTCCCTTTGCTAGGGACCATGCGGTCCCTTTGCTACGGGCCATGTGGTCCCTTTGCTGGGGGCCATGCGGTCCCTTTTCTAGGGGCCATGCGGTCCCTTTGCTAGGGACCATGCGGTCCCTTTGCTACGGGCCATGTGGTCCCTTTGCTGGGGGCCATGCGGTCCCTTTGCTAGGGGCCATGCAGTCCCTTTTCTAGGGGCCATGCGGTCCCTTTGCTGGGGGCCATGCGGTACCTTTGCTAGGGGCCATGCAGTCCCTTTGCTGGGGGCCATGCAGACTCTTTGCTAGTGGCCATGCGGTCCCTTTGCTAGGGGCCATGCGGTCCCTTTGCTGGGGGCCATGCAGACTCTTTGCTAGGGGCCATGCGGTCCCTTTGCTAGGGGCCATGCGGTCCCTTTGCTGGGGGCCATGCTGTCCCTTTGCTGGGGGCCATGCGGTCCCCTTGCTGGGGGCCATGCTGTCCCTTTGCTGGGGGCCATGCGGTCCCTGTAGAAGCAGGGCAGGAGTATGGTCCCATGCTGGCAGTGGTCCATGCGGTCCCTTTGCTACGGGCCATGTGGTCCCTTTGCTGGGGGCCATGCGGTCCCTTTTCTAGGGGCCATGCGGTCCCTTTGCTAGGGACCATGCGGTCCCTTTGCTACGGGCCATGTGGTCCCTTTGCTGGGGGCCATGCGGTCCCTTTTCTAGGGGCCATGCGGTCCCTTTGCTAGGGACCATGCGGTCCCTTTGCTACGGGCCATGTGGTCCCTTTGCTGGGGGCCATGCGGTCCCTTTGCTAGGGGCCATGCAGTCCCTTTTCTAGGGGCCATGCGGTCCCTTTGCTGGGGGCCATGCGGTACCTTTGCTAGGGGCCATGCAGTCCCTTTGCTGGGGGCCATGCAGACTCTTTGCTAGTGGCCATGCGGTCCCTTTGCTAGGGGCCATGCGGTCCCTTTGCTGGGGGCCATGCAGACTCTTTGCTAGGGGCCATGCGGTCCCTTTGCTAGGGGCCATGCGGTCCCTTTGCTGGGGGCCATGCTGTCCCTTTGCTGGGGGCCATGCGGTCCCCTTGCTGGGGGCCATGCTGTCCCTTTGCTGGGGGCCATGCGGTCCCTGTAGAAGCAGGGCAGGAGTATGGCCCCATGCTGGCAGTGAGTCTAACCTGTTCCCCTGCATGTTGGACTAGGGCAGGGCAGGCCCCTGACACATCGGGCCCTTGGGGCAGCCAAGGGGCCGCCGGTTTGGGGCCCAGCAGATCTTGTCCCTGCTTCTTCCACTCCTAAAGCAGCTGAGTTTGAAGCAGCTGGATGAGAATCATCTGCTCAGAGGTTCTGCTTCTTCAGCAGATTTTATGATGAGCCGTAGTTTAAACCAGTTCACAATGAAAACCCGAGGGGGAAAATAAAGCAGGATTTGATGAAATCATATTTTCTGAAATTATTTATAAATGATAAATGTTGGTTTCCATGTAAACATCCGGCGTTAGAAGTCTTTTACATTGTTTAGCGACATTTGGTCATTAAAACAATGGAGCTAGCAGCTAGCTAGCTTTCAAATATTTTAGCAGTTAAAATATAGTGAGCATATAACAAATACAAAGATATTAATTTAAAATTAGTGTTTAAACCCATATTAAGACATTGTTTGAACAACAGCAGAGTCCAACTGTTGGTTTTTGGACGTAGAGTGTGAGCAGCTAGATTGTGTTAGAGCCGCAGGCTGTAAGAACATGCATTACAATCGGTGAACTTTTAACCCTGCAGTTTCGTCGTACCGTTTGAGTTGTAGCTGCGTTCAAAGATTGAAAGTATGGCGCAGTGGATGCCTGGCTTTAGGTCAGGCTGTTTTTCTCTGTGTGTCTTCGGCTCGCCTGTTTTAAGGAGTAGTGAACTTAAGCAGGGGTGAGGGATGGATTGTTGTGGCGTCCCGCTCTCTCTGGAATCCCTGGATAAAGAGCTTTAATGTTTGTGGGTAGATGCCCCCGAGGGCAGTGGGGGCAGGATGCCACGTCTCTGTGAGAATGTCTTATAGAGTGTTTTGTGACCCTTCTAGAGCTTTGGAAACTAGTCAGCAATGTCCCAAATCGATATAATGTCCTACGGCATAACCGCAATAGTTATTTATTTTTTTGTTCTACACTTTTGCATTTATACAACAATGGAAGCTATGAAGTAAAACAGGTCTAAAATATATAAGGAGAGTGTTTTATTACATTTCCTGTTCATTAAGAAAAACCAAAGGAATTTCAGAATTTATGTGAAAATGTTTTTTTATTTAGCCAACATGCTAAATTGGGCAGAATACTTATTTTTGGCTTTAATGACATCATGAAACTGCCTGTGCCGCCACCAGGTGCTCTGAACGGTCAGAGGGGCTTCCTCGGCTGCATGAGGGCTCTGAAGATAAATGGCGTCCTCCTGGACCTGGAGAACAGGGCTGAGGTGACTCCAGGGGTGAAGCCTGGCTGCCAGGGCCACTGCAGCAGCTACAGGATGCAATGCAGGAACGGAGGGAAGTGTGTGGAGCGATATAACGGATACTCCTGTGATTGCTCTCTCACTGCCTACGATGGACCCTTCTGCACTGACGGTACCGTCTGTTACCTTTCCCTACAGGTGTGTCAATAATTAGACCTGTTTGATTCCTCCGTCTCTTTGTCTGCAGATGTAGGAGGCTATTTTGAAGCAGGAACCCTGGTGCGATACGATTTCCTGTCCGATCATGGTGCAACCCCACAGGGGGACCTAAATGTTGGTCGTTTAGGTGAAGCCAACCTCACTCAGGAGGAGCTGGTCTTCAGCTTTAGCACGCACAGCGCTCCCAGCATCCTGGTGTACATCAGTTCAAGGTCTCGGGACTACATGGCCGTGGTGCTGCGACACAATGGTGGGCAACACTACACAGTTTTAATCAGTTTATAAAACCCTGAGGCGTCATCATTGTCCCTGTGTGTAGGCTCTCTCCAGGTCCGGTACAGCCTCGGCGGACTACCAGAACCTTACACCATTGATATTGACCATCGCAACATGGCCAATGGACAGCCCCACTTCGTAAACATTACCAGACGCTTGAGGGAGATCCATCTCCAGGTTAGTGCCTCCATTCAGTCTAAAGCGTCCGCAGGTCAGCCTAGAAACATAGTCCCTCAAGTGAGTCATGGGTCTCCTCTGGGTCTCCCCCCTTAGTCTCCTCTGGGTCTCCCCCTTGGTCTCCTTTGAAGTCTCCCCTCTGGGTCTTCCCCTTAGCCCTCTCTTGGTCTCCCCCTAGTCTACTCTGGGTCTTCCTCTGTGTCTCCCCCTTAGTCTCCTCTGGGTCTCCCCTAGTCTACTTTGGTCTTCCTCTGTCTCCCCTTAGTCTCCTTCTGGGTCTCCCCAGTCTCCCTCTGGGTCTTCCTCTGGGTCTCCTGGCCCCCTTAGTCTCCTCTGGTCTCTCTGGGTCTCCTCTGGGTCTCCTCTGGGTTCTCTGTCCCCTGGGTCTCCCCTCTGGGCTCCCTCTTGGCCCCTCTGCCCCTAGTCTCCCTCTGGGTCTCCTCTCCTGTCTCCCCCTTAGTCTCCTGGGTCCCCCTTAGTCTCCTCTGGGTCTTCCTCTTGGCCCCTCTGCCCCCCTAGTCTCCTCTCTGGGTCTTCCTCTGGCCCCTAGTCTCCCTGGCCCCCTTAGTCTCCTCTGGGTCTCCCCCCTTAGTCTCCTCTGGGTCTCCCTCTAGTCTCCTGGGTCTCCCTCTGGCCCCCTTAGTCTCCTTTTGGGACTGGCCTCTAGCCTCGGTCTTCCTGTCTCTGTTGGTCTTCCTCTGGGTCTCCTCCTAGTCTCCTCTGGGTCTCCTGGGTCCCCCTGGGTCTCCCTCTGGTCTCCTCTGGGTCTCCCCTGCTAGTCTGTCTTTGGTGCTAGCCTTAGCCTCCCCTGTCTTCCTCTCTGGGTCTCCCCTCTAGTCTCTCTACTCTCTGGGTCTCCTCTGGGTCTCCCTCTCTGCCTCTGCCCCTTAGTCTACTCTGTCTCCCCTAGCCTACTTCTGGGTCTCCTCTGGGTCTCCCCCCTTAGTCTCCTCTGGCTCCTCTGGTCTCCTCTGGCTCCCTCTGGTCTTCCTCTGGGTCTCCCCTGGGTCTCCTTCTGGCTCTGGGCCCCCTGGGCCTACTCTAAGTCTCCCTTTTGGTCTCCCCTTGGGTCTTCCTCTGGGTCTCCCCTAGTCCCCTCCCTTTGGGTCTCCCCTGGGTCTACTCTGGTCTCCTAGTCCCCTCTGGCTCCCTAGTCTCCCTCTGGGTCTCCTCTGTGTCTCTTAGTCTCCTTTGGGTTCCCAGTCTGGTCCTGGCCTTCTGGGTCTCCCCTTAGTCTCCTGGCCCTGGCCCCTCCAGGTCTCCCTGGCCCCTTGGCCCCCTCTGGGTCTCCCTTGTCTCCCCTAGGCTCCCCCTGGGTCTCCCTTGGTCTCCTCTGGCTCCCCCCTTAGTCTCCCTTCTGGGTTCCCTCTGGGTCCCTCTGGGTCTCCTCTGGCCCCCCCTGGGTCTCCTCTGTCTCCGGGTCTCCCCCTTAGCTCCGCCTGGGTCTCCTCTGGGTCTCCCCCTAGTCTCCTCTGGTCTCCCTAGTCTCCCTCTGGGCCCCCTTCCCCTTAGCCTCCCTGGGTCTCCCCTTAGTCTCCCTCTGGGTCCTCCTGCCCCCTTAGTCTCCTTCTGTCTCCTTAGTCTCCTCTGGTCTTCCTCTGGGTCTCCCCCTTAGTCTCCTCTGCACCTCTTGCCTCCCCTTGGGTCTCCTCCTGTCTCTCCTCTGGTCTCCCCTTAGGGTTCACTCTGGGTCTCCCCCTAGTCTACCTGGTCTCCCTCTGGTCTCCCCCAGTCTCCCCTGGGTCCTCTGGTCTCCCCCTTGGTCTCCTTCCTGGGCTCCCTTAGTCTCCTCTGGGCTTAGCCCTCTGTTTACTCTGGTCTCCCCCTTAGTCTCCAGTTGGCTCTTCTCCTCTGGGTCTTCCCTCTTAGTCTTCCTTTGGCCTCCCCTTAGTCTACTCTGTCTCTCTGGGTCTCCCCTTAGTCTCCTCTGGTCTCCTGGGTCTCCTCTCTGGGTCTCCCTCTCTCTCTGTCTCCCCTAGGGGTCTACTCTCTGGGTCTCCCCTCTCTAGTCTGCCCTCTGGGTCTCCTCCTGGGTCTCCCCTTAGTCTCCTCTGGGTCTCCCCCTAGTCTCACTCTGGGTCTCCCTCTGGGTCTCCCCTCCCTCTAGTCTCCTCCTGGGCCTCTCTGTCTCCTCTCCCCTTAGTCTCCTCTGGGCCCCTCGGCCCTCCTCTAGTCTCCCTCTGGGTCTCCCTTGGGTCTCCCTCTGGGTCTCCCCTCTTTGGGTCTCCCCCTAGTCTCCTCGGGGTCTCCTCTGGGTCTCCCTCTTAGTCTCCCTCCCCCTTAGTCTTCTCTGGGCCCCCCAGTCTCCTCTGGGTCTCTCCTCTGGTCTCCCCCTAGTCTCCTCTGGGCCCCCCTAGTCTCCTCTGCCCCCTCTGGGTCTTCCCCTTAGTCTCTCCCCTTAGTCTACTCTGGGCCTCCCCTAGTCTACTCTGGGTCTCCTCTGGGTCTTCCTTCTTTCCCTTATTTGTGGAAAAGACTGGTAGATAGTTAGAGTCATCTTGGGGTAGGACCTCCTCCCCGACCCTGAACTCCGATTAGCCGGAGGTCAGAGGTCAAAGTTTAGCCACTGAACTGAATTGACTTTCCTTTGATTAAATCAATTGATTGATTTAGAAATCAGGAGATCACAAAGTTTTATCTTCTGCCTTTAAACTTTGAATGATCTTTTCCTTTTGTCTGATTGTTGCTTCCAGCTGGATCACTACCCCATGTCCACATTCACCCTCCCAGAGGCTTCTGACGCACGCTTCCACCTGGTGAAAAGCATCTTCCTAGGAAAGGTCTACGGTGAGTTTGCTGGTGAAACGAGTGAAGCTGGATGGTTGATGTTTAGTATCTTAAAGCTTCTGTGAGCCTCTGCTTTGCTTCTAGTCATCCATGTTAGTCTCTCTGCCTCGTGGTTCTGCAGAGATGCTCAAACCTCACCTGTTAAGGTGAATTCAGACTCACTGCGGTTACCTTGGTGATTTCTGAGTCCCACAGGGAGTTCACCACATTTTACTGAGCATCACAGACCGCTGCTTCCCTATGAACAACCTTTAACCCCCCCGGGGGAAAACAAAACATCCACTTTGGTTCATCCAGAGCAGCTCTGATTCAGCAGGACTTCCTGATAAATCTCCCCCCTCAGAAAGCCCCGATGCTGGGCAGTGGGCGGAGACAGACCGGGCTCTGTGCTGGAGGTGAGGGAGGATGATCAACGGACCTTCTAGGATTAAAGACCGCCTAAAGTCCTCTGCAGAGCATCCCTTATTTCCTCCTTTAACGTTATTTCCTCCATGTGAAGTGAAAAAGCTTCTCCGGTCCCTGATTGGCTGCTAGGTCCCGATTTTACAGAAAAGTTCAGCAGTTTTCATCTTCAGCGATCACCGCTCCTCTCTCTCCATGCTCCATCTAGGAGCAGCAGGTGGGGGAGGGGCAGTGGACGCTCTCACCGCTCGGTTTGAACTGGGATTCTGTGAATCCACCGCAGTCGCTGCGCCGGTCTGAACGCAGCTTTACCTTCACCTGCTGATGGCGTTTATCTTCTAATCCATCGTCATTATTTTAACCTCCAGTTACTAAAAAATCCCACAGAATGAGGAAGATTATGGAGCCTCCTCTTCATCAGACTGTTAAACCAGGAGAGTTTAAACCAACAGACGCACTGAAAGGAATCAGCAGCGCCGTCTAGAACAGAACATAATAGATCTGATTTATTTTAATGGTTACATAGAAATGTTTTTACTGATTTATGACTTTGTTCTAAAATTATATAAATACTTTAGAACAAAAAGGTTTTTCCTGTTTGTCAGCAAGAACTCAAATGATTAGAAAATGATGGTTAAACATTAACTTTAATCAGGAAGTCGTTTCCTCTTCAGACGTCTGCAGAAACCTCCTGTTTCTCTTTACCAGCATTACTGACGTCACTTCTCCAGTTAAGTTAAACTCCCACAATCCTTTGCTGCATTGCAGTCTCATGCAGCCTTCATTTCTCCAGGTAGATCTCATTCAGATTAAAAATCTGATTTTAATGACACACCAGTCCAAACCGGGTCAAAGCGCCCGGCTGAGCCGTCCCCTTCCATTGGTGGACCTGGTGTTGCTAATGGGACCAGCATTGGTCCACAGCGACGTTCAAGCAGCTAACTTAGTCATTGGTCAGTTAAAGCATTCATGGTCCATGCTGGGATCCACCCACTGGTCCCACAGTTCAGCTCCCTCCAACCTTTTCTTGGTTTAATGAGCTTCCAGTGGAGGAAAAACCTGAAAACCCCTGTAGAATGGGAGAAAAGATGTAGAATGGGAGAAGAGATGTAGAATGGGAGAAGAGATGTAGAATGTGGAGAAAAGATGTAGGAATGGGAGAACAGATGTAGAATGGGAGAAGAGATGCAGAATGGGAGAAAAGATGTAGAATGGGAGTATAAACCATTTAGAATGGGAGAAGAGATGTAGAATCGGGAGAACGGATGTAGAATGGGAGAAAAGATGTAGAATGGGAGAAGAGATGTAGAATCGGGGAGAAGAGATGTAGAATGGGAGAAGAGATGTAGAATGGGGAGAACGGATGTAGAATGGGAGAAAAGATGCAGAATGGGAGAACAGATGTAGAATGGGAGAAGAGATGTAGAATGGGAGAACCCGGATGTAGAATGGGAGAAGAGATGTAGAATGGGAGAAGAGATGTAGAATGGGAGAATAGATGGAGAATGGGAGAAGATGTAGAATGGGAGAACGGATGTAGAATGGGAGAAAAGATGTAGAATGGGAGAACAGGATGTAGAATGGGAGAAGAGATGTAGAATGGGAGAAGAGATGAATCAGGAGAGAACGGATGTAGAATGGGAGTAAGAGATGTAAAGAATGGGAGAACAGATGTAGAATGGGAGAAGAGATGTAGAATGGGAGAACGGATGTAGAATGGAGAAGAGATGTAGAATGGGAGAACGGATGTAGAATGGGAGAAGAGATGTAGAATAGGGAGAACGGATGATAGAATGGGAGAAGAGATGTAGAATGGGAGAAAACAGATAGTAGAATGGGAGAACAGATGTAGAATGGGAGAAGAGATGTAGAATGGGAGAAGAGATGTAGAATGGGAGAACTTGGATGTAGAATGGGAGAAAAGATGTAGAATGGGAGAACAGGATGTAGAATGGGAGAAGAGGATGTAGAATGGGAGAACGGATGTAGAATAGAGAAGAGATGTAGAACAGGGAGAAGAGATGTAGAATGGGGAGAAACAGATGTGAATGGGAGAAGAGATGTAGAATGGGAGAATGGATGTAGAATGGGAGAAAAGATGTAGAATGGGAGAACAGATGATGCAGAACGGGGAGAAGAGATGTAGAATGGGAGAAGAGATGTAGAATGGGAGAACGGATGTAGAATGGGAGAAGAGATGTAGAATGGGAGAACAGATGTAGAATGGGAGAAGAGATGTAGGAATGGGAGAAGAGATGTAGAATGGGGAGAAGAGATGTAGAATGGGAGAACAGATGTAGAATGGGAGAAGAGATGTAGAATGAGAGAAGAGATGTAGAGTGGGAGAACAGATGTAGAATGGGAGAAGAGATGTAGAATGGGAGAAGAGATGTAGAATGGGAGAAGAGATGTAGAATGGGAGAAGAGATGTAGAATGGGAGAACAGATGTAGAATGGGAGAAGAGATGTAGAATGGGAGAACAGATGTAGAATGGAGAGAAGAGATGTAGAATGGGAGAAGAGATGTAGAATGGGAGAACAGATGTAGAATGGGAGAAGAGATGTAGAATGGGAGAAGAGATGTAGAATGGGGGAAGAAATATATTGTAGAATGGGAGAACAGATGTAGAATGGGAGAAGAGATGTAGAATGGGAGAAGAGATGTAGAATGGGAGAACAGATGTAGAATGGGAGAAGAGATGTAGAATGGGGAAGAGATGTAGAATGGGAGAAGAGATGTAGATTGGGAGAAGAGATGTAGAATGGGAGAAGAGATGTAGAATGGGAGAACAGATGTAGAGGAGGAGAAGAGATGTAGAATGGGAGAAGAGATGTAGAATGGGAGAACGGATGTAGAATGGGAGGAGAGATGTAGAATGATGAAAAGCGGGGTCCTCCAGCAGTCTAAGGCTAAAGCAGCATAACGATTGAGAAAGTTAACTGTTGATGCTAAAAGACGTTTTCTCGTTTTCCCGTAGCTAACTAGCTTGTCCGTTTCATGGTCTCCTGACCGCATGGCTCCTTTGCTCTCTGCAGAAACGGGACAGATTGACCCCATTTTGATCGAACGCTACAACAGCCCCGGCTTTGTGGGCTGCTTGTCCAGAGTTCAGCTCAACGACGTGGCGCCACTGAAAGCCGCCCTCCGTTCAGGCATGAGCGCTCCCGTCAGCATCCACGGCATCCTGGTCCAGTCCAACTGCGGGGCCTCGCCCCTCACCATCCCCCCCATCCCAGCAGCTGGGGACCTCTGGCACATGGATTCAGGTAGAGTCCCACTCAGACCATCAGAGAATTGGAGGATGGAATCCAGTCAGAAGGAATAACGCCTGTCGGCTTCGTCTGCAGGTGGAGCAGCTTCCCCCATCATAACCGGAAAGATCAGCCCTGATTCTGTCCCGCAGAATTTTACTGTGATTGCAGGTAAGAACCGCTCCTTATTCAACTTCAATTAAAGACCTTTAGCTGTGAGGAGCTGTGAGGAGCTGTGAGGAGCTGTGAGGAGCTGTGAGCAGCGGTGAGGAGCTGTGAGGAGCTGTGAGGAGCTGTAAGGAGCTGTGAGCAGCGGTGAGGAGCATTGAGGAGCTGTGAGGAGCTGTGAGCAGCGGTGAGGAGCTGTGAGGAGCTGTGAGCAGCGGTGAGGAGATGTGAGCAGCGGTGAGGAGCATTGAGGAGCTGCGAGGAGCTGTAAGGAGCTGTGAGCAGCTGTGAGGAGATGTGAGGAGCTGTGAGGAGCTGTGAGGAGCGGTGAGGAGCTGTGAGCAGCTGTGAGGAGCTGTGAGGAGCTGTGAGGAGCTGTGAGCAGCTGTGAGGAGCTGTGAGGAGCTGTGAGCAGCGGTGAGGAGCATTGAGGAGCTGTGAGGAGCCTGCGAGGGAGCTGTGAGGAGCTGTGAGGAGCGGTGAGGAGCGGTGAGGAGCTGTGAGGAGAAGACAGAGGAGCTGTAAGGAGCAATGTGAGGAGCTGTGAGGAGCTGTGAGGAGCTGGGGAAGAGCTGTGAGGAGCTGGGAGGAGCTGTGAGGAGCTGTGAGGAGCTGTGAGCAGCTGGGTGAGGAGCTGTGAGGGGCTGTGAGGAGCTGTGAGCAGCTGTGAGGAGCCAGAGCAGCTGAGGAGCTAGAGCTGTGAGGAGCTGTGAGGAGCTGTGAGCAGCTGTGAGGAGCTGTGAGGAGCTGAGAGGAGCTGTGAGGAGCCAAGGTGAGGAGCTGTGAGCAGCTGTGAGGAGCTGTGAGGAGCTGTGAGGAGCTGCAGAGCAGCTGTGAGCAGCTGTGAGGAGCTGTGAGGAGTTACTGTGCCATGGAGCTGTGAGGAGCTGTGAGCAGCTGTGAGAAGCTGTGAGGAGCTGTGAGGAGCTGTGAGGAGCTGTGAGGAGCTGTGAGGAGCTGTGAGGAGCTGTGAGCAGCTGTGAGGAGCTGTGAGGAGCTGTGAGGAGCTGTGAGGAGCTGTGAGGAGCTGTGAGGAGCTGCGAGGAGCTGTGAGGAGCTGCGAGGAGCTGTGAGGAGCTGTGAGGAGCTGAGGGCTGTGAGCTTTCCTGCACTGAGAGCAGCTGTGAGCTTCAGACCTGAAAGCTGCCGTCAGTAAGGAGCCGTCAGCAGCAGAACAGACAGATGGAACTAGAACATTCTAGAGGAGCTAAAGCTGTGAGTGAAGGTCAGGAGGAGCCCATTGGCTGTGGACTGGTTATACTGGAAAGACGTCTAGTTAGAATGGTTCCAGCTGACTGGGCTGCTGGGCAGATCTCACCATCCCTAATCAGACCAATCAATCAATCAATCAATCAATCAATCAATCAATCAATCAATCAATCCAACCATCGTCACTCTTTATCCTTCCTGGGGGGGTGAGGGCTGCTGCTGTCTACGGTGGGAGGCGGGGTCCATCTTGGACAGGTCTCCAGTCGATGGTGGAACATCTAACCCAACGTTCCCTCAGCAGCAGGCAGTGATTTTTTTACCATATCTGACCTTTAGCTAATCTTAGAAGAACTCAGATCCGATGTTTTCCGAGGCGACCTGAGGCCACCTGGCTCTGAATCCGATACTAAAGCGCCTGAACACTCTGCTCGCATTCCTCCCACCTGAACGCCATTGATGCTCAGCGAAGGTCGCTATCCAGCAGCAGGAAGGAAGTAACAACCATGGCGGACAATGATGCGGAGAGCGGCCTTTAGTTCCACCATCTTGAAAAATTGTGTTGCTAATTTACTGGCTGAGGCTGGGAAAGTAAGGAAAGGTGGCTCGATGCAGCGCTGCCTGTGACGTCATAGCGTCCTCTGCTGCGCATGCGGGACACTGAAGCAGGTCACAAACAGGTCGCATATGTTTAGAAATATGAACGGCAGAAGAATCGGATTTAACAAGAAAATCGGAACTGAGCATCGTGAACGCGGCGTTAGATGGCGTCCCGGTAGGACCGCTGATCTGCTGCCATTCCATCCCTCCTCTGTGGGAATTCACCCCTAATGTCCCTAAAGTCTAATGGCTCAAAAGGTTCATTTCCAGAAGCAGGTTTTAACTAAGTCAGACTTAAATCCTAAACTCTGAATATTTCCATCCTGAGGTCAGTTTTTAGTTTCCTAAAAGCTGCTTAGAATCAGTCCAATCAGCTCTGAGGACGTCCAATCAGCTCTAAGGACGTCCAATCAGCTCTAAGGGCGTCCAATCAGCTCTGAGGGCGTCCAATCAGCTCTGAGGGCGTCCAATCAGCTCTGAGGGCGTCCAATCAGCTCTGAGGGCGTCCAATCAGCTCTAGCTCTGGACGTCCAATCAGCTCTGAGGACGTCCAATCAGCTCTGAGGACGTCCAATCAGCTCTAAGGACGTCCAATCAGCTCTGAGGGGACGTCCAATCAGCTCTAAGGACGTCCAATCAGCTCTGAGGACGTCCAATCAGCTCTGAGGACGTCCAATCAGCTCTGAGGACGTCCAATCAGCTCTAAGGACGTCCAATCAGCTCTAAGGACGTCCAGTATTTGCAGTGTTCTTCTTCAGGACATTTCTCCCTGGCTGCTCTCAATCAACTTCTGGACCAAATCCTGACTGATAGCGTCCATTCTGCTCCATCAATGCTTGCATTTAGTCAGAAGGTTTTCGTTTGTCCGCCGTCTTTTCAATGGGATTAAGATGAGGGGAGTTTCCAGGCCATGGAGCCAACATCTCTCTGTTTTGTTCCCTGAGCCAGTTAGATATCAGCTTTGCTTTATGGCGAGGTGCTCCATCATGCTGGAAAAGGCATTGTTCATCACCAAACTGCTCTGGGACGGTTGGGAGAAGTTGCTCTGGGGACAAGTTGGGAGAAGCTGCTCTGGGATCTGCATTCTGGAGGCTGCTTGGGACGCGCTGGGAGAAGTTGCTCTTGGGATCGACCTTCTGGCCTGTTCGCCACTTTTGTGCAGTGCAATGATGACTGCAGGTGTTTCTTTAGAGATAACCATGGTTCACAGCAGAGGAACCAATGATGGCCCGAGGCAGCCAATGCTGCGTCATTCTGACTGAATCCTGACAGATTGATCTGCAGCCCTGTCCTCATCACCACCCACACCTGTTAATGGACCAATCACTGGAACCATGGTAGCTGCTCCTTTAAGGCAGGGCTGCAATCACCATGAAATGTTCATTTTCTAGGCAACTATTGACTTTGCAACTAATTGCTGTTACGCTGATCCCTCTTTAGAACATTCTGGACTAAATGCAGATTAATGTTATAAAAACTGAAGCAGTAGACTTTGGAAATATTAACATTTGAATCATTCTCAAACTTTAGGCCATGACTATAGAAAGTGTTTAATAGATAGAGAATCGGCGCTAGAGCTGCAAATCAGAGGAAGATGGAGATTAATGCTGCGGTTTATCTAGAGTGGGCTATGGCAAGCCGTTTCTACATTTATTAAAGCACTCTCCTCTCTTTCTAAAATAAGATTCTTCATGATAGAAATGCAAATCCTAGACTGAACTGTAATAATAGATTTTTCTAAATTACATTTTTGGAGCAAAAACTGAATTTTAGAAGTAAAAAAAACTAAATTATGCCGATAAGCAGGAAGTTTAGTCTAGAAAGTAGCCGTTTGATTTTTATCAGCTTGACTGAATATGAACATAATTCAGGGTTTGTTGAACGCACCCCCGAGCCTTTAACCTACGGAAATGATTCAAAAACCTGACACAAACTAAGCTGATAATTAATCTGTCAATAAATTATTTGATTAATAATCAGAGATTTTATAGAAATTCTGGAAACAACAGATTAACAACAATAGTTTTTTTTATCATTTGTGTCTAATTCCTGCTAACGGCTAACGGCTAACGGCAGCGATAGTCTCTATCCTCCAGTTAACAATGAATCCGTCACTAAATAATGAATAATTGTTTCAGCCCTTAAATGAATCCTGAAAAATGGCCACCAAGATGGCCGCCTCAAAGCAGCTGTTGAGTATTTTCTTCCTGGGTGTTTCTCTGCAGGCGTGGTCGCCCTGCTGGTCGCGGCGGCGCTGTGCGTCATGGTGCTGGTCGTCCGCCACATGTTTCGTCACAAAGGTTCGTATCACACCAACGAGGCCAAAGGCGCCGAGTCGGCCAACTGCGCCGACGCCGCCATCATCGTCAACGACCCGGCGTTCACCGAAACCATCGACGTGAGCAAGAAGGAGTGGTTCATCTGATCAGCGTAGTTCTACAGCTTTGGGAGTGGATGTACACTTCTCCCGCGGTCAAGTGTGCGGAGGAGCCTTTATTTCATGAACTGTGCGGAACAGACACTGGGGGGCGGAGTTACGGCACGAAGCAGACGCCGACCTTCATTCATCTGACGGGGCGGAGGAAGACGCTTCAGCGGACGGAGGGATCAAAGTGTCTTAGAGCATGTTTCTCATTTAGTTTCATCATTTTCTCTTTATTTATAACTTTATTTATTAAATGTTTGGCACTGATTGTATCCAGTTATTGTGCCACAAAGTCGTTTTTATAAGATCTATTCAAAGGAAATCTTTAGTTTTTTAGAGAACTTTAGGTTCAGGCCTGTATGTTGACATGATGAAGCCTGTCTACCTGCTCTACATCTAGCCTGCTGAGAAATAGCGATTTAAAAATCTTCCTCTGCTGTTTGGTTTCATGTTTTTGTTCATAAAGGGTTCGTCTTTCTAAATGTTCTTAAGTTGCCAAACCTGGTTGAGCTTTGAGGCGGAATGCAGACGATCCGGATGCTTCTGCAGAACCTGGAAAGCTTCCCATCCTAGAACCAGACGTTTGGGTTTGTGCAGAGGAAGGTTCGTTAGCCTCGTTTAGCTCCTGACATCTGATTGTATTTGACTTTGTATTCATTGATTGTGTTGCTGTGCAATAGTTGCCGTTTCTCATCGTTTCCTTCATGTTCTGTGGATAAAAAAAGAAAAACGTCCAGAAGCTGCCTGGAAATGAGTTTTTCTGGCTTCCTTGTTTTTTTACTGTTTAACTACTCAGAGGTAATCAGATTACTGCAGCAGAGAACGCTACAATCTGGACACCTTCTATTCAGTTTATTTCTATAGCTCCAATTCACATCATGTCATCTCAGGTCACTTTTATAGATCCAGATCAACCAGATCATCCAGTCAGATTGATTCAAAGTTTTCTATCGAAGGAAAACCAGCTGATTGCATCGGACTCATTGACTCTTCAGCAATCCCTCACACTAAGCATGCTTGTAGCGACAGTGGAGAGGAAAAACTCCCTTTGAACAGGAAGAAACCTCCAGCAGAAAACACACAGGCTCGAAGTGAGTGACCATCTGCTGAGGCCCACTGGGGTTCAAGGAGACAGAAGCAGACATAGAAAGCAGTATAGCTGATCTATATACAGGTGCTGGTCATAAAATTAGAATATCAGTGAAAAAAGTAGATTGATTTCAGTAATTCCATTTAAAAGTGAAACTTGTATATTATATTCATACATTACATACAAAACTCATATATTTCAGATGTTTATTTTGTTTAATTTGATGATTACAAATGACAACAAATGAAAATCTCAAATTATTCTCATATCAGAAAATTAGAATATTGTGAAAAGGTTCAAAATTGATGGCCCCCTGGTGCCACACTCTAATCAGCTAATTAACTCAAACCACCTGCAAAAAGCCTTTAAAAATGGTCTTTCAGTCTAGTTCTATAGGCTACACAATCATGGGGAAGACTGCTGACTTGATTGAGTTGTCCAAAAGACGACCACTCGTACACCTTGCACAAGGAGGGCAAGACACACAAAAGGTCATCGCTAAAGAGGCTGGCTGTTCACAGAGCTCAAAGTGTCCAAGCACATTAATAGAGAGGAGAAAAGGGAAGGAAAAGATGTGGTAGAAAAAAAGTGTACAAGCAAGAGAGTATAACCGCACCTTGAGAGAGGATTGTGAAACAAACCCATTCAAAAATGTGGGGAGATTCACAAAGAGTGGACTGCAGCTGGAGTGAGTGCTTCAAGAACCACCACACACAGACGTATGAGAAAAGACATGGGTTTCTGCTGTCAGATTCTTGTGTCAAGCCACCACTCTTGAACCACAGACAGCGCCAGAAGCGTCTTGCCTGGGCTAAAGAGAAACAGGACTGGACTGCTGGTAAGAGTGGTCCAAAGTCATGTTCTCTGATGAAAGTAAATTTTGCATTTCCTTTGGAAATCAAGGTCCCAGAGTCTGGAGGAAAGAAGAGAGGCACTTCATCCACGTTGCTTGAAGTCCAGTGTGTAAAGTTTCCACAGTCAGTGATGGTTTGGGGTGCCATGTCATCTGCTGGTGTTGGTCCATTGTGTTTCTGAGGTCCAGGGTCAACGCAGCCACATACCAGGAAGTTTTAGGAAGCACTTCATGCTTCCTGCAGCTGACCAACTTTTGGAGATGGATCGGATTTCATTTTCCAACAGGACTTGGCACCTGCACACAGTGCCAAAGCTACCAGTACCTGGTTAAAGGACCATGGTATCCCTGATTTCTTAATTGGCCAGCAAACTCTCCTGACCTTAACCCCATAGAAAATCTATGGGGTATTGTGAAGAAGAAGATGCAATACACCAGACCCAACAATTCAGAAGAGCTAAAAGCCACTATTAGAGCAACCTGGGCTATCATAACACCTGAGCAGTGCCACAGACTGATCGACTCCATGCCACGCCGCAGTGCTGCAGTAATACAGGGCCAAAGGAGGCCCAACTAAATACTGAGTGCTGTACATGCTCATACTTTTCATGTTCATACTTTTCAGTTGGCCAACATTTCTATAAATCCTTTGTTTTTATTGGTCTTCAGTAATATTCTAATTTTCTCGATATGATGAATTTGAGATTTTCATTTGTTGTCATTTGTAATCATCAAAATTAAACAAAATAAACATCTGAAATATATGAGTTTGTATGTAATCTTTAAAGATGTATGAATATAATATACAAGTTTCACTTTTTAAATGGAATTACTGAAATCAATCTACTTTTTCATGATATTCCTAATTTTATGACCAGCACCTGTATACTTTCTATGCCAGCTGCTCAGTCAGTTGCAGAAGAACAAAATAGCACAGCAGTTCATGAAGAGGTGAGATTCAAATTCAGTTTTATTGCTTAGTGACTGGAGTTACAGTCCGTGTTCAGATTCCATGAACCTCCAATGCAGCGATAGAGTTGATTCCTTCCCGCTATCATCGCAGCTCCACCCCCTTTACAAGAGAACAGAACACCTCTTCTGTTCAGCCAGGCCAACTATTCCCTCTAACGACCCTCCTTTCAGAGACATAGACAGGTATGGGGCATTGCAGGCTAACAAGAAGAAGCCAAATGACTCCCATTCCAAAGGGGCGGACCCGTTCATCCGTTTCTATTTGCATGTTTTCTAAACTAAAAACCAGGCTTTGTTGGGCTGCTGGATAAAACCTGGAACTTAGAACGCTATTTCTGACATTTGGATTGAAAAAATCTTCCTGGATGGGAAGGAGAAAACGTCTTGAACTTCACGAGGAAGCAAAGTCCAGAGGATTGATTTGCACTTTTTTATAAGAGCTCTACTTGCAAAGCATCATGGGATTGGCTTTTTAACGGGCCGAAAAGCACAAAGACGACGCAGGCGGCGCTCTTATTGAAAGTCAATGGGGCTGATTTCCTGCAGGGGGCAGCGTAGCTCCAACTGATCTCAGGTCTGTTTTAGTCAGACTAAAGTTCAGCAGTTATTTCATAACAGGAAGAGAGACGTGGTTAAAAGTTAAACATCTGCTTTGGGGGAAATTACAAAATAAAATCTGTTAATCTGACAGAGAAAGAGTCAGTTTGGAGTCCCGCCCCCTGTAGTAAACCCCCCCACTGACTTTCAATCCGTGCTAAACGCCGCCACCTCTGATTTTCAGTTGGATTGGATGTAGAATCGGATTCAGTGTTTCTAGACTCTAAGGAAGAACTCCTCTGATCACAGTCTGACTTTATCCGCCTTTTCATAAAAGAGCCTGAATGACAGAAGATGGTCAGAGGAAGCTGAAGAAGCCCTGAAGTTCAGAGTCTGACCTTGGAAACGGTTCCAGTGACGGAGAAGACCTCCAGCCTTCTTCCAGGACTAAAGAAGATTCAGCCAGCAGTCATTTTCAAAGATAAACAGCATCCAATAAATAAACTAACACCTAAAGTATAAACTGAGGCCTTAAAGGAATAGTGATGAAAATTAGTTTTCAATTTTTTATTTCATCGATTAGCGAACTTCTTTTCTGGTATTTTTGATACCCCCTGGCCTGGAGATTCGGTTGTTGCTCGTTTATTGCCACGGTAGCGTTCGAGGGTTCACAAAACGCAGCCAATATTCTTCATAATGTTCACGTAGTTTGCGGTAGTATCTGACGCTGAATGAAAACTGTTTAATGCGTTGTAAATGGTTACGTCCTCGCACTTAAATAAGTAAGTCTATGCGCATTCGAGCAGAAAGGTCCATAAAGTCCACAAAAAAGCGTGTCGAGAATAGCTATCCTCCATACTGCTCGTGCAAAAGATTCCAAGTGTCCTGAGTAAAAATAGCATTGAGAATTTTCGAGTGTTGAGTCATTTAGAATGTTTTCTTTGCATAAACAGTAGTGTATACAAGTTTCATCTGGTTTGGTCTGCGGAGTGTCTGACTTATGACGGAGCCAAATAGATGGTCGCTTTTAGGAAATCCTATACACTCGCCCGTTTATGCAAGTAGAAACATTATAAATGCAATTTGCGTGTGCAAAGAAATCCTGACGCTACCCAATGTCACACTTGGAATACAGTGTGGAGGAGCAGCATGGGAGGAATATTGCCGGGGAGAGCTGAATCACTTTTCATCTGGTTTTTTTTTGGTCTGCCTATAATCTCCATTATTTGGAATGTCAGACAGCGCAGCAAGAATCCCTACACTACTGTTTATGCTCTAAAAACATTCTAAATGACTTGATTTCCAGTAATTCTGGATGCCACCCACTCAGTGACACTTGGAATACATTGGGCCAGCAGTATGGAGAGTGACACGTTTTTTGTAGATTTTATGGACCTTTCTGGCTTAGGCCACATGCCTTCATGACTTGAATGAGGAACCTGGATCCCTGCGTTCATCAGGCATGATGGCCGTTCTCTCAGCCGCCAGCAGAGGGCGGAACAGAAGACCCTGAACTGGAACCGAAACCTTTTCCAGTTCTAGAGGCAAACCATTCAAGACAAACGGGCCGAGGAACGTCTGCAGCGACAGCAGTGAAGATGAACAGAATTCACTCATTCTTTCACTCATTTGTTAGTTTTTCCTCTAGACATAAAAACAAGACATTTTATATAAACGACGATTAAAATTCAATCAAATAAAGATTTATTTTAATATTAACCTTATTAAAAAACTTTAATGTGTTTAAATGTATAAAAAACAGCAAGATTAAAACTCAGATCTAAAACGGTTCCTAGAAAATAAACTAGCTAAAACTGCGCTAGGCGTCGGGCGCCATCCAGTGGCCAAAGTAGGCGGTGACGGTCTTCAGCTTGTTGTTCAGGAAGTTCTGCTCCACCTCCACCTTCCCTCCGGGACCCGCCAGCGACGCCACCTGTAGGGGAGGAGATGCAGGTGCACAGGTTAGCGGCGGACGCTGCTGTAGCAGCTTTCAGGAGAACAGGCGCTACCTGGTTGACGTCTGCGTTGCGAGGCAGGAAATAAACGATGTTTTCTGAGATGCGTTTGGCTCGGCTGAAGATCTGGAAGGTGCGGCTGGTTAAGGAGGAAACCTAATCCCGTCGTCAGGAGCAACAGACTTTCTAACATAGAAGGATATCCATCGGGCTCCATCATGGTCCTCAGGTCAAACACATCTGCATTCAGATAATCCGGCCCCCCCCACGGCGGGGACAGGAAGACCACGTCCCCACGCAGAGTGGGCGCCAGCTCCAGGAAGTCTCCTTGCAGGAAGTCGATCCTCTCGGCGACGTCATAGACGGCGGCGTTGTGTCGAGCCATGTCCAGCCGATCCGCATCGATGTCGACGGCCAAGACTGGAGGAGCAACAAACATGAAACACTTTATAATGGTTAAACGAGCTACGCTAATGCTAGCTACCACAACGCCCAAGGCTGCAAGCTAGCCCTTTTCTGGCTCATGCCAACTATGAATTACCATGGTAACGCCTGAGATCATTTCAAAATAAGAGCAGAAATTTTAATTCATCTCTTAATTTCACTTTTTTTAATATTTGACGTAAAGTTGATTGATTGGCTTTATTGACCGGGGGCCGCCTGAGCCCGGGGGCCGCCTGGGCTCAGGGGCCGCCTGGGACCGGGGGCCGCCTGGGCTCAGGGGCCGCCTGGGACCGGGGGCCGCCTGGGACCGGGGGCCGCCTGGGCTCGGGGGCCGCCTGGGACCGGGGGCCGCCTGGGCTCAGGGGCCGCAGAGACCATGAGAAGTTTGTTTAGAAGTTGCGAGATGTGGAAGTTGGAAGCTGTTGTGACTGGATTAGATGAAACTTTTAGGAAATATTGCGTCGATCATTTCTCAGCTCAGAGTGACGGGAGAGAAATCTGGAGGGAATCTTTTATTCAAGGGGGAAAAATCTCCTGATAATCTGGAGGCCATTCATTAAATAACACGTTTAAAATAACTAGTTAGCAGGAGGAACATGGGATTATTCTCCATCAGCAGGAGAAACATGGGATTATCCTCCATCAGCAGGAGAAACATGGGATTATCCCCTCCATTAGAAGGAGAAACATGGGATTATCCTCCATTAGAAGAAGAAACATGGGATTATCCTCCATCAGCAGGAGAAACATGGGATTATCCTCCATTAGAAGGAGAAACATGGGATTATCCTCCATTAGAAGAAGAAACATGGGATTATCCTCCATCAGCAGGAGAAACATGGGATTATCCCCTCCATTAGAAGGAGAAACATGGGATTATCCTCCATCAGCAGGAGAAACATGGGATTATCCTCCATTAGAAGGAGAAACATGGGATTATCCTCCATTAGAAGAAGAAACATGGGATTATCCTCCATCAGCAGGAGAAACATGGGATTATCCTCCATCAGCAGGAGAAACATGGGATTATCCCCTCCATTAGAAGGAGAAACATGGGATTATCCTCCATTAGAAGAAGGAACATGGGATTATCCTCCATCAGCAGGAGGAACATGGGATTATCGTCCATCAGCAGGAGGAACATGGGATTATCCTCCATCAGCAGGAGGAACATGGGATTATCCCCTCCATTAGAAGAAGAAACATGGGATTATCCTCCATTAGAAGAAGGAACATGGGATTATCCCCTCCATTAGAAGGAGAAACATGGGATTATCGTCCATCAGCAGGAGAAACATGGGATTATCCTCCATTAGAAGGAGAAACATGGGATTATCCTCCATTAGAAGAAGAAACATGGGATTATCGTCCATCAGCAGGAGAAACATGGGATTATCCTCCATCAGCAGGAGAAACATGGGATTATCCCCTCCATTAGAAGGAGAAACATGGGATTATCCTCCATTAGAAGAAGGAACATGGGATTATCCTCCATCAGCAGGAGGAACATGGGATTATCGTCCATCAGCAGGAGGAACATGGGGTATCGTCCAGTTCAGCAGTGAGGATGCTGGCTCATTATCGTCCATCAGCAGGAGGAACATGGGATTATCCTCCATCAGCAGGAGGAACATGGGATTATCCCCTCCATTAGAAGAAGAAACATGGGATTATCGTCCATCAGCAGGAGGAACATGGGATTATCGTCCATCAGCAGGAGAAGGCTCCTCCCGCTGCAGGCAGGCTTACCTCTCTTCCCAGTCAGGGCGAACTGGATGGCGTTTCCTCCCACGCCGCAGAAGGCGTCTATGACCAGCTGGGCGTCGGGGAAGCTCTGCTCCAATCGGACGGCGATGTGCTCAGCAATCTTCTCCGGCGTCACAGAGAACCAGCCCTCTGCAGCACAGAGGAGACATCATGAAGCCCACAGACCCGCATCATGGGCCGACAGAGCGGCCATCTTGGGTCAGACCAAGCTGCTGTCAGAGACAATGGATGCTAACCCTAATTTCGACTGTAGACGCCTGAAAGCGCCGAAGTTTTAACCGATTTCCAGATGAATTAATCTGACTGAAAACGAAGATGTTTCCCAGGTTTTATGGGATTAACTGATTGATCTGATTTACGCTTCAATGCATCATTTGGATTTTTGTTCTGACTGTTAGCAATGGGAGAATTCTCCTGCCATAATGCCAGAGCACATCATTTTAATCTGAGGAAAGAATTTCATCTTCTTGCTCTCCAAACATGCGCTCTCTCTCAGATATTTTCTCCTCGCTCGCCTCCTTCTCTTCGTGCTCAAACCGCGCTCTGCTCGAGTCTCAGATACGCTCGCAAACCCTTAGGCTCTGCCTGCCGATTTTTTTTGCTCTCTCAGATTGCAGTATGATCATTGCCTAGCAACCTTTCCAGCCTTTCGGAAGACATAAGTCTCCTTTCCTTGTAATGTCCAACCGGAGCTGCGATTGGACTCCTCTTTCGGACCAATTGTCCAACATTTTAAAGCATCCATAACTCACTGACTGGTTTAAACCTAAAGATTTTGCCATTATACTAACAAAGTACTTTCAGTGATAATAATAATAATATGTCGGTTCTTTGCTTTTCTACATAACAAAACCACCAATTGTGTAAAACTATTAATTCAGAATATTTTGGTTTATCCATCAGTGCTGAACTTTGCTGGAATCGAGCCACTAAGCTGCTGTAAATAGCAGTTTCAGCTGACGCTCTAAGTGGCGTAGAAAGCACAGGTAAGTACTCCGTCCCTGTTAAATGCCAAGCGCACCCTTTCCCAGGCTAGTCGTTCTATTGGCTGGAAAGGTTGCTAGGCGACCATCCAACTGCAATCTGAGAGAGAGCAAGAATCAATCAGGCAAGCAGAGCGGTTTGAGCGCGAAGAGAAGGAGGCGAGCGAGAGGAGAAAATATCCGAGAGAGCGCATGTTTGGAGAGTGAGAGCATTAGAAGTTTGGAGAGCAAGAAGATGAAATTCTTTCCTCGTGATTGAAATGATGTGCTCTGGCATTATGGCAGGAGAATTCACCCATAGTTAGCAAACATACACACACACACACACACACACACATATATATGCTAGATAGTAGAAAGTTAGAACGAATTCTAACCTCTTTTCAGCTCTACTATCTCTAGGAAACCAGCAGCTTCGATCCAACTAATATGCACAGCTGTCCTGATGCGGCCACCCACCTCGTCCAGCTGGTGATGCTCCTCATCAAAGCTGAAAAAACAGTCGGTAGCGCCTGGGAGCCCAGTATTTAGCTGTTCCCGGATCGGCCGCCATCTCTGCCGGGACCTTCTGCTTCCTCCTCCTCTGCTTCTTTCTGGCCTTCCTGGCAGGTTTTACCGCCGACCCTGCATAGAGACATCGACCGATGGTCAGGCTGGAACCCAGGAAATATGAGCATCTCAGTTCACTGCTGTCACTCAACAACCAAACCAGGTCATTGATGACTGAGCAGAAACCTGAGAAAGACCTCCAAGTCCAGTTGTCCTCCCTCTGCCGCTCCTGCCCTGCTGCCGCCCTCTGCCGCCTTCCTGTCGTCTCTGCCGCCCTCCCTCTGCCGCCCTTCTGCCGCCCTCCCTCTGTCACCTTCCTGCCAGCTCCTCTGCCGCTCCTGCTAAGGTTGCCTCCCTTCCCTCTGCTTTTCTCGTCTCTGTTGCCCTCTTCGTTGCCCTGTTGCCCTTCTCTGTTGCCTGTTGCTCGTTTCTGCCGTCTTGCTGCCCTTCTTCCTCCCGTCTTTCCTGTTGCCCTGCCGTCTCTGCCGCCCTCTCTGCCGCTTCCTCGGTGTTTTCTGCTGTTTCCTGCCCGGTCGCCCTACCCCTGTTGCCTCTTTCCTGCTTTTTCGTCTTGTTGTTCCTTCCTTCCGCCGCCCCGGTTGTCCTTTTCCTGCTGTCTCTTGTTGGCCCTGTTGCCCTGCTGCCCTTCCTCCTGTCTCTATCTTGCTGCCCTGTTGTTCCTTTTCCTCGTCAGCCTTTCCTGCTCGCTCCTTCCTTCTGTCATCCTGTTTATTCTTCTTGCTGCTCTTTTCCTGTCATTTCCGGTTTTCGCCTTACTTCCTGTCAGTTCTTTCCTGTCAATGCTCTCCTCTGCCAGTTCTGTTGTTCTTTCCTGTCATTCTGTTGTTCTTCCTTCTGCTGCCCTGCCGTTCCTTCCTGTGCCGTCTTCCCTGCCTCATTTCCTCCTGCTGGCTCCTTCCTGCTGCCCTTCTGTTGCCCTGCCGCCCTCTGCTTGCCTCTTACCCTGCCGGGTCCCCTGCCGTCTTCCTGTTGTCTTCCTGCTGTCCTGCCGCTCTACTCTGCCGCCCTGCCGCTCCCATCTCTGCCGCCCTTCCCTGCCGCTCCCTTCCCTGCCGCTCTGTCGCGCTCCCATTCCTGCTGCCTCCCCTGGCCGCCCCACCTTGTTGCCCTTACTCCTGCCGCTCCTGCCGCTCTATCTGCTTCCGCCCTTCCTGCCGCCCTTCCTGTTGCTCCCATTCTGTCAGTTCTTCCTGCCGTTCTTCCTGTCATTCTTCCCTATGCCCCTGCCCTTCCCTGTCGTCTCCCATTCTGCCGTCTCTTCCCTGTCAGCTCCTTCCTGCCGCCCTTACTTCCTGCCGTCTTCCTGTCAGTTCTTCCTGTCAGTTCTTCCTGCCCCATTCTGCCGTCCCTTCTGTCATTCTTTTCCAGGCTCGGCTCCTCTTCGGCTGGCTCTTCCTCTGCCGCTCCCAATTCCTGCTGCCTCCTGCCGTCTCTATCTCCTGTTGCTCACGAAAACCACCACTGTTTACTTCTGCCTATGCTTCCTCTGTGATGTTCAACGCCCATTCAGCCACATGTCAGGCCAGCGGACATTTCATTTCTTTCCACCGTGGCCCACCTGCCGGCGCTTCCTGCCTGAATGCTGCTGTCAGCGGCAGATGGGCAACAGGCCCGCCAAGGCTATTTAGCATTTTTAATTATTAGAATTAGGAATATTTGCATGAAAAGGAAACAGAAATAAACTGAAGAAAAATAACAACACTGGAATAAAAGTTTTACCTTGAGGCGGGTTTGATGGAAACAGGTTCACTTCCTCTGGAGATGCTGCCGACCCTCCAGGCTCCTCCTCCTCCACCACGGGCTCCTCCTCCTCCACCACTGGCTCCTCCTCCTCCACCACTGGCTCCTCCTCCTCCACCGCAGGCTCCTCCTCCTCACAGGAAGGGTTGGTTTCTCTTCTAATCCTCTTGATTTCTGCCTCCAGACCTTCCCGCCGTGTTTCTCTCGCCACGCTTTGAAGAAAGTCTTTAGCCTAAAACGAAATGCATCCATGAGTTCAGCAGGTCTACCAGCAGGTCTACCAGCAGGTCTACCAGCACCAGCAGGCCGTAACACTGCACACATGGAACCAGCCGCAGCAGGTTCACCAGCAGGTCTTAAAGGGGCTTGAAGGTCTACTGATCAGAAATCTTGCCTATCGTTCTGCAGCAAGTGGAAAAGTGAGCAGAAGATACATGCTATCATGTCCCCAGGTCTACCAGCAGGTCTACCAGCTTTTATATCCAGCAGGCCTACCAGCAGGTCTACCAGCAGGTCTACCAGCAGGCCTACCAGCAGGTCTACCAGCAGGCCTACCAGCAGGTCTACCAGCAGGTCTACCAGCAGATCTACCAGCAGGCCTACCAGCAGGTCTACCAGCAGGCCTACCAGCAGGCCTACCAGCAGGTCTACCAGCAGGCCTACCAGCAGGTCTACCAGCAGATCTACCAGCAGGCCTACCAGCAGGTCTACCAGCAGATCTACCAGCAGGTCTACCAGCAGGCCTACCAGCAGGTCTACCAGCACCAGCAGGCCTACCAGCAGGTCTACCAGCAGATCTACCAGCAGGCCTACCAGCAGGTCTACCAGCACCAGCAGGCCTACCAGCAGGTCTACCAGCAGGCAGATCTACCAGCAGGTCTGAAGTGCAGCAGGTTCACCAGCAGGTCTACCAGCTACCAGCAGGTCTACCAGCAGGTCTACCAGCAGATCTACCAGACTCCACCAGCAGGCCTACCAGCAGGCAGGTCTACCAGCAGGTCTACCAGCAGGTCTACCAGCAGGCCTACCAGCAGGTCTACCAGCAGGGCTACCAGCAGGTCTACCAGCAGGTCTACCAGCAGGCCTACCAGCAGGTACCAGCACCAGCAGGTCTACCAGCAGGCCTTACCAAGGGTGTTCCTACCAGCAGGCCTACCAGCAGGTCTACCAGCAGGCCTACCAGCAGGTCTACCAGCAGGTCTACCAGCACCAACAGGGTCTGCAACGCAGGTCTACCAGCAGGTCTACCAGCAGGTCTGCCAAGCAGGTCACCAGCAGGCCTACCACTGGCAGGCCTATTACCAACTGAGCCTACGCGGGTCCAGCAGGTCTGCCAGAACCTGGCAGGCTACCAGCGACCACCACCAGCAGGTCTACCAGAACCCAGCAGGCCTACCAGCAGGCTTCAGCAGATTCCAGGGCCGGCAGGCTACAAGCGAGGCCTACCAGCAGGTCACCGGGTAGCCCTGCGGGCACCGCCAAGCACAGGCCTACCAGCAAGTCTACCAAAGCTGCTCCTATGCTGTGGAACCAGTCAGTCTGCGTGCCGCGTGGAGGAGGAGGCTGCCCCTGACTGCTCCACGCCTCCATCAGTCTCAGAGAATCCGGATGTGCTTATTGACCCTCCCTGGCCACCCCGTAGCTTTCCGACGCCTAGGGCTGTTGTAGCTAATTACAGAGCCAAACCTAAAAGACATTTATTATCACTGAGTTTTTCATTGTTAGCTTAACTCTCACAGTCGATGGGATGATTTGGTAACCATGGCCGATCACTTTGAACTGGGAAATCTGCAGAAAACTGAATCCATTTCATTTAAAACAGATTTTTATTTTCAGCCTCTTTATTCATTTATTGTAGTGATGACTTCTCCGTTGCCATAGTTACCTATATAACACTGGAGGGGTTAGCTAGAGAATCAGGAGCCGCCATCATTTGTTGCATCATAAAACTTAATAAATTCATTTCCTGTGAACCTCAGAGGAAACATTTGGAGCCAGAAGTTTCCAAACAGAAAAGACGAAGATCAGACCTGAGGAGCTTCTCCTGATTCCTCTGTCAGTGAAAGGAAAGATTGAAGTATATCTTTCCTCAGGAACGTCATGAAAGATCAGACAGTGGTTGAGGCTCCCTCTGCCCGTCTGAGGGACAGGGTGAGGGGCGGTTGGAGGCTCCAACATGGCGGGCCCTCAGGAAGGACACCTGGAAATAACCCTAAAGATGGATCAGCTCATTCAGGCGTCACGTCTTTTTAGAGGCTGTATGGAAACTTCTGGCCTTGCATGTCCTGTCATGATGACATCATTTCCTGGAGCTCTGGGCAGAAGACAGACTTACTGAGGCTCCTGCTGGTGTTTCAGTCCTAGTTCAGTCCAGACCTGCTGAGGACTCTGTGCCGGTCTCTCCGTTCCCTCCGGTCCCTCCGGTCTCCCCGGTCCCTCTCGTCCCTCCGGTCTCCCCGGTCCCTCCGGTCTCTCCGGTCCCTCCGGTCCCTCCGATCCCTCCTCCACATCCATCTCATGACTGCAGAGAAACAGAAAGGTCCCCCCAGCTCACCGTCTCTGCCTCTGAAGTCCGTGGATGTTCAACCGCCAACATGGCTGCTCTCCATGTTTATCTAGGCTGACGGCAGCTAACCTGGATTTGATCCTCTGAAATCTCCTTGGGTTGTTCTCGTCTTCCTCATCTTCATCCTCTCCTCTCTGGGACAGCTTGCTGATGGAATCACCGACTCTGTGAGGGGGCGGGGCTCCAACCTGCTTTGGATCTGTGGGAAAAAATAAAGCAAGGATGGAGTTTAGCTGAGCTGTAGTTTGGTAACCCACGGGGGCCACGGGGGCCACCCTGCCTGGTCCAATCCTTTGGTGGACTAGTTACCTGGTGGCTGGGCTGGGTTCTCCTGAGAGGTTCCAGGAGGTTCCGTCTGATCGGGTCCTCCATCTGAAGGCTCCTCCTCCTCCAGCTCAGCCTCACAGCTTCTGCTGTCCTCAATGGAGCAGCGTCCTCTGAACAGATCAGTCAGAACCTCCACTCTGCCGCCCGTCTGAGGGCCGGACTGAGGCGCCGTCTGAGGGCCGGTCATAGGCTCCGTCTGAGGGCCGGTCATAGGCTCCGTCTGAGGGCCGGTCTGAGGCTCCGTCTGAAGGCTGGTCTGAGGCTCCGTCTGAGGCGCCGTCTGAGGGCCGGTCTGAGGCT
>JAGKQL010000056.1:34747902-34783994 GCA_018398635.1 Cyprinodon brontotheroides
CCGTCTGAGGGCCGGTCTGAGGCGCCGTCTGAGGGCCGGTCTGAGGCTCCGTCTGAGGCGCCGTCTGAGGCGCCGTCTGAGGCTCCGTCTGAGGCTCCGTCTGAAGGCCGGTCTGAGGGCCGGTCTGAGGGCCGGTCTGAGCGTCAGTGTGAGCGTCCTCACCAGCAGTCCAGCCCAGGGCGCTCCAATAGGAGAAGCTCTCCCAGTAGGAGTAGTAGGTCTCCGAATAGTCCCACGCATTCTCATCTTCATACTTTGGATCCACCATGATGGGTCTAATATATTTTGAACACATGCAGAAACACTCACAGAGAGATAGTAAAAGTAAGAAAGTTTATTTTCAGCTAGGCAAAACAGAAACTGCGTTAACACAGCTTGGTGGGACCTGCGGCCAGGAATCCAGGTGCTATTGAACTAGCTGCCTGAATTGGAGAGTGGTAAGCGGTTCTAGTTTATGGAGACCTTGGCTGGTTGAAGGTGGACAAGTCTTTGGAGGGCGGACAGGTAAGTTTATGGTAGCATAGATAAGCAGAGCAGACTGTCAACTGAAGACTTTGATGAGGCCAGAGCTCAGAAGAGGGGAGTTGTGGAACTCTCTGCGTCTCAAGAGTTTTCTTCAATTCAATTTCAATTCTATTCAGTTTATTTCTATAGCACCAATTCACATCATGTCATCTCAGGTCACTTTCCAGTTCAACCAGATCATCCAGTCAGATTGATTCAAAGTTTTCTATCTAGCGAAAACCAGCTGATTGCATCGACTCATTGACTCTTCAGCAATCCCTCACACTAAGCATGCTTGTAGCTGACAGTGGAGAGGAAAAACTCCCTTTGAACAGGAGCCGAAACCTCCAGCAGAACCAGGCTCAGTGTGAGCGGGCATCTGCTGAGGCCCACTGGGGTTCAATATATACATCTTTGGAGAAGCATTAAGTCACTCATGAAGCACAGAGGAGAGAGGAGACACCGTTTTTAGTTTAAATGTTAGCCACCCTGCACTGCTGCAGGACCCTTGGAGGACGGGCGTCTCTGCTGCAGGACCCTTGGAGGATCGGCGTCTCTGCTGCAGGACCCTTGGAGGACGTGCGGCGTGCTCTGCTGCAGGAGCGGCGTCGCCTGCTGGAGGACCCATGGAGGATAGGCTCTGCTGCAGGACCCTTGGAGGATGGCGCTCTCTGCTGCAGGACCCTTGGAGGACGCTGCCTCTGCTGCAGGACCCTTGGAGGACGGCGTTCCCTCTGCTGCAGGACCCTTGGAGGACGGCGCCTGTGCTGCAGGACCCTTGGAGGACGATGGCGCCTGTGCTGCAGGACCCTTGGAGGACGGCGCTCCTGCTGCAGGACCCTGGAGGACGGGCGCGTCTCTGCTTCAGGACCCCTTGGAGGGATCTAAGCGCTCTCTGCTTCAGGACCCTTGGAGGACGCTGGAGGAGCCCCTTGGAGGACGGCGCCTCTGCTTCAGGACCCTTGGAGGACGGGCGCCTCTGCTGCAGGACCCTTGGAGGGACGGCGTCCTGCTGCAGGAAGCCTTGGAGGCTTCTTGAGCCGTGTGACCCTTGGAGGACGGCGCTGCTCCTCTGCTGCAGGACCCTTGGAGGACGGCGCCTCTGCTGCAGGACCCTTGGAGGGACTGGCATCTCTGCTGCAGGACCCTTGGAGGACGGCGCCTCTGCTGCAGGACCCTTGGAGGACGGCGTCTCTGCTGCAGGACCGCTGGAGGACGGCGTCTGTGCTGCAGAACCGTTGGAGGACGGGCGCGCCTGTGCTGCAGGACCCTTGGAGGACGGGCGCCTGTGCTGCAGGACTTTGGAGGACGGCGCTCTGTGCTGCAGGACCCTTGGAGGACGGCATCTCTGCTGCAGGACCCTTGGAGGACGGCGCGCTCTCTGCTGCAGGACCCTTGGAGGATCGGCGTCTCTGCTGCAGGACCGTTGGAGGACGGCGCTCTCTGCTGCAGAACCGCTGGAGGACGGGCGCCTGTGCTGCAGAACTGCTGGAGGACGGGCGCCTGTGCTGCAGGACCGTGGAGGACGGGCGCTCTCTGCTGCAGAACCGTTGGACGGCGGCGCTCTCTGCTGCAGAACCGCTTGGAGGACGGCGTCTGTGCTGCAGGACCCTTGGAGGAGGACGGGCGCCTGTGCTGCAGGACCCTTGGAGGACGGGCGCGTCTCTGCTGCAGGACCCTTGGAGGACGGCGTCTGTGCTGCAGGACCCTTGGAGGATCGGCGTCTCTGCTGCAGGACCCTTGGAGGAACGGCCTCTGCTGCAGGACCCTTGGAGGACGGCGCCTCTGCTGCAGGACCCTTGGAGGCCGCCACCTGCAGCCCACCAACC
Organism: Cyprinodon brontotheroides; assembly: GCA_018398635.1. Taxonomy (NCBI): domain Eukaryota; kingdom Metazoa; phylum Chordata; class Actinopteri; order Cyprinodontiformes; family Cyprinodontidae; genus Cyprinodon; species Cyprinodon brontotheroides. The sequence continues at coordinate 34,750,236 of JAGKQL010000056.1, forward strand.
TTGGGGATCCACGGTGAAGAGGTGAGGAGCACCCGCTGGCTTAGGGGACTCTAGGCGGCTCAGACTGGGCTCAGGGGCTCAGAAAAATGAGATTTACACAAGAGGGCAAACAGGAAATATCTAAGAACTCAAACACAATCATAAATACCTACAGTAGAACACAAGAATGAAAAATAAGACCAAGCTTGTAGGAAGCAGATATGATGCAGCAGGGCAGCCTGAGGGTGAAGCAGCTGCTGCATGATGGAAGAAACGTGTTTGGAAAGTTACCATATAGGGCTGAAACTGATGATTATTCTGCAGATTGATTAATCTGTTGATTATTGTTTCGATGAATCGATTCATATTTAGATCAGCAAAGGTTCCTTAAAGAAGACTTTTTATGAAATGAAACCAGATGAAACAGAAACGTTTCCTATTGAGGAGATCTGGATGGAGAATATTGACAGAAAAAAACTATTTTTGAAATCTTAAATGCTAAAGGTTTACATATTTTTTACGATCTTGGTATAATTCCTGCTCTAAGCGTGTCGCTCTGTTGGCTAAAGGCGCATTTTAGTGGCGCTATACTCCAGTTAATGATTAATCAATTACTAAATTAGTTGACGATTATTTAAATAATCGATTAAGATGATTAATTGTTTCATCCATAGATAAAATACATAGAATGGGCGACAGAGTAACTGCAGCCCAGATGCACAACTGGTATAATGTAGTTAATATTTTAAATGCTCAGTGTCAGTTCCTCTCATAGTTCCAGTGAAAATGTAAATAAAATACATTTATTTGCCGTCCCTTTAATGTGTTATTTTGCATGATGCAGAGAGAGCAGATTAGATAAAAATAAATAAATAATAGTGGGGTTTACCTGTTTACCTCTGCTAAATTCTATATCTTAAAAGAAAACAGGATAAATCCAGATATAGCAGGAATATTTGGACTATATTTGCTTAAATAGACACTGTCTTAGTTGCTGGTTAGTTTAAATGCAAACATTTTCAAAGTGTAAAAAAGTCCTAATTCCACATTGATGTAGCAGAAATGCTGCTGGTTCTTTAAACAGAATGTGTCCTGATTCTCACATGAAGCCTAAAAAGACCAATGAAACTAAAGACCAATAGTGTCCCTATAGCAACTACAGGTGTTTGGCTCCAGGTAACCAGAGATTCACTTCCACACAGAAAGCCCATATTCTGACCTTCAGGTAGAATACACGTCAGATTAAATAATATTACTTCAGCAATAGTTTCAAGGTGTTGCTTTATTTTATGTCTCGTTTCATGTATTTCGGTTGTTCTGTTCTTTTCCATCTCTTTGATGAAGCAGACTGAAAATGTCTCCTTTCTGTCTCCTCTTTCTTTTATCTTTTCTCCTTTTTTCCTTTCCTGCTCTACTTCCATTGCAGTGTCCATATAATCTGTAAATGTCCCTTCATAATTATATTAAAGCAATTTCTATGCATGGATCAAGTGGATCACCATGGCGACAGCCGTACTGCTCCACTGGTGACAGTAAAACCTGTTGGGCTCTTTCTGGCATCAAGATCATTCCTCTTATTGCTTCATCATCAGACAGGAAGCTGTGGATTCATAACCTGCCAGCAGCCAGATGTCTCGCTCCGTCCAGCTCCACTATGGCGGAGCGAGACATCTGGCTGCTGGCAGGTTAGTGGATTCAAGCTCTGCAGCAGGTCTTCATTAGTGGACCTGTCCATGGTGCTGAAATACAGGCTGAGCCTCAGGCTGGAAACTGGACTGATCTGGGTTAGAGCCCAGATTAGCGGACAGATGTGGACAGATATAGACAGATGTGGACATAAATGGACAGATGTGGACAGATGTGGACATAAATGGACAGATGTGGACATATATGGACAGATGTGGACAGATATGGACATATATGGACAGATGTGGACAGATATGGACAGATGTTGACAGATATGGACATATATGGACAGATGTGGACAGATATGGACAGATGTGGACATATATGGACATATATTGACAGATGTGGACAGATATGGACAGATGTTGACAGATATGGACATATATGGACAGATGTGGACATATATGGACAGATGTGGACAGATATGGACATATATGGACAGATGTGGACATAAATGGACAGATGTGGACATATATGGACAGATGTGGACAGATATGGACATATATGGACAGATGTGGACATAAATGGACAGATGTGGACATATATGGACAGATGTGGACATATATGGACAGATGTGGACAGATATGGACATATATGGACAGATGTTGACAGATATGGATATATATGGACAGATGTGGACATAAATGGACAGATGTGGACATATATGGACAGATGTGGACAGATATGGACATATATGGACAGATGTTGACAGATATGGACATATATGGACAGATGTGGACATAAATGGACAGATGTGGACATATATGGACAGATATGGACATATATGGACAGATGTGGACATAAATGGACAGATATGGACATATATGGACAGATGTGGACATAAATGGACAGATGTGGACATATATGGACAGATGTGGACAGATATGGACATATATGGACAGATGTGGACAGATATGGACATATATGGACAGATGTGGACATATATGGACAGATGTGGACATAAATGGACAGATGTGGACATATATGGACAGATGTGGACATATATGGACAGATATGGACATATATGGGTGAAACCAAAGTGATCATGCAGAGGGACCATGGCGTAAATGATTAAGAGCTGACTCATATTTGTCTTTTTCTGAGGCGGGTTACTTGGACTGAGCTGTGGGACAGATGTTCTGAGGCAGATGGGAGGAGGGAAATCTACCGGATCTGGATCTGCACAGGGTCTGGTTCTGGAGCACAGCTGGGATTCTGCTGCTCTGAACTGGATCCTAATGCAGACTCAGAGACGTTGATGCTCTTCTCCTGTCTTCCTTTGATCAGCTGCTAACTGGACCGGCTCCAGAACCAGAACCAGAACCGGGTTTCGGGTGATAAAGGGTTAAACACCCGTTCCTCAGTAGACATGTAAAGCTGCTCTGTGCGTTTGGAGGATGATGTCATTGTTTGTAGTCCACCATAGAAGAAGATGGCCGCCGCCTTCATCCCCAGCATCAGTCTGAGCTGCAGGTAGGATGAACGGAACCGGCCGGACCTCAGATTGGACCGGGCTCTGAGCAATGGACCAGAACCTCGGAGGAACCCGGGAGCTCCGCTGCAACCAGAACCAGAGAGGAGGAGCAGGTGCGCTCCAGAAATGAGGAGGAGAGCGAACCGAACCGGTCCAACCCGGAGATAAAGGCTTAGGATGATGGCAGCCAAGTCCGACGGGGTTCTGAAGATGAAGAGGAGCGACGTGGCCTTCACCCCGCTGCAGAACTCCGAACACACCGGTTCGGTGCAGGGGCTCCATCTGGGGGAGCAGAGCGGCTCCGCCTGCGCTCTGGACCGGGGAGGTTCCACCTCCAGCTGCCTGCTGGACCGAACCCAGCAGAACTCGCTGATCTGGGACTGTCTGTGGGTCATCGCCGCAGTCACGGTCTACGTGGCGGACGTGGGAACCGACGTGTGGCTGTCGGTGGACTACTACCTCCGCCAGCAGTACTGGTGGTTCGGCCTGACGCTGTTCTTCGTGGTTCTGGGTTCGTTTTCGGTCCAGCTGTTCAGCTTCAGGTGGTTCGTCACGGACTTCAGTACCGAGGACAGCTCCGAACCCTCCGGTGGCTGCGCCCAGGCGGACGGGAGCAAGCTGCTGCTGAGCGGGTCGGCCTCGCAGGGAGAGGTTCCGATCCAAACCCAGAGGCAGAGCTCCACAGCCAGCAGGAACACCGCCACCAACAGTACCGGGAGCTCGGTACCGGGCCGGGCCCGCAGAACCCGCTCCGGCTCCTACTCGGTGTGCGTCTGGCTGAGCCAGTCCGTCCTCCACATCCTCCAACTGGGCCACGTGTGGAGGTAGGACCAGAACCCGGCCGGACCGGAACGCAGACAGCAGAATACGATCAGCTGGTTCCGTTCGATTCGGTTTCAGGCAGCCAGGATTTTAGTTCACTTTGATCGAGCTGCCAGGAAGGTCCATTTGGACCCGAGGGAACCAGAACCAGACCAGAACTAGAAAAATACCAGAACCAAAACCAGACCAGTACCAGAACTAGAAAAATACCAGAACCAGACCAGTACCAGTACCAGAACCAGACCAGTACCAGTACCAGAACTAGAAAAATACCAGAACCAAAACCAGACCAGTACCAGAACTAGAAAAATACCAGACCAGTACCAGAACCAGAACCAGAGCAGTGTTAATGAGGCATGTTATTATGGGATGCCATGGAGCAAACAGAACCTCTCTCTTAGTTCTGTTCAGAACCTTTGCCTGGAACCAGGGGTCCTCTGGGAGGGGGTTCTGGGGGGCCGAGCCCCTGAGCCCTGGATTCACTCACTGATCTGTTTTCTGTAGTTTTACCGTCTGTTCTGGTTGTTGAGGACTGCTGGCTGAGTCTCCTTTGGTCCTGAAACAAGGCAGGAGGTCTTCCACATCCCTGGAAGTGTCTCCAGGGTCAGACTGAGGGGGAGGAGGTCTGTAGAATCCCACAGAGCTGCTCTGCTCAGGCCTTCAGGACTCTGACACCATCAGGATGTCCTCTCCATGCAGAGCATCCCAGCCTGTTGTTTCTTCAGCTTCCTTTGACCATCTCTTGGTTGCCAAACAAGTGTGCGACCACTTACACTTGAAGAGTTTCAGTCTGGCTTTAGAGCTCATCATAGCACTGGAAACAGCTCTGGTGAAAGTCACTAATGATATTCTCATGGCCTCAGATAATGGACTTGTATCTGTGCTCGTCCTGTTGGATCTCAGTGCTGCATTTGATCCAGTTGATCAGAATATTCTTTTAGAAAGACTTGAATATTTTGTTGGAATTAAAGGAACAGCTCTAGACTGGTTTAAATCTGATCTATCTGATCGATTTCAGTTTGTTCATGTTAATGATAGATCTTCAACACGCTCAAAGGTTACCTGTGGAGTACCACAGGGATCAGTGCTAGGACCAATTCTCTTTACTTTATACATGCTCCCAATCGGTAGAGTTATTAGACAGCATGGGATTAATTTCCACTGTTATGCTGATGATACCCAGCTATATCTGTCTATAATCCAGATGAAGCTAACCCATTACATAGATTACAGGCATGTCTGAAGACAGAAAAACCTGGATGACTCTTAACTTTCTGCTTCTGAATGCAGACAAAACAGAAGTTATAGTCTTTGGACCAGAGTCTCTGAAAAAGAAGTTGATTAGTCAGTCACTTCATCTGGATGGGATTAAACTGATTTCAGATAATAAAGTAAAAAATCTTGGTGTTATTTTTTGATCAGGACCTGTCATTTAAATCCCAGATCAAAGAGGTTTCTAGAATTTCCTTTGAGGGGAATTCTCTCTTACTTTTTAGATGCAGTTGGACACTTTTACAAATGTCCCTATTTCCTGGACAGGTCTTTATCCATCCAGTTAAAGTTGTAGATCCTGCTTGTTCTGATGATTTGATTGTTCTGTTCTTTGTTGGTTGTTTGTCTTCGTTAATCGGCGTTTTTCTGGAGTTATCTGCTCACTCTGATCAGGTTGGACTTAAATGAAATTCTGTTGTTGCATGTCAACGTCTGCACCAGTATTTGACGCAGTGTCATTAGTGAACCCGTCTGCTTTGTCACAGTTTCATCCTTTAATTTTTATTTCTGTTTTTATGTACTAACAGCGTATGTATCGTGGAATTAGAGGGACATTTTCAGTCCATATTTAGCCAGACTGGGAGATTTTCCTCATAGCAGAAACTTTGGGATGTTTGTATTTTCAGTGGGAGCTGGCAGGTGAGGTTAGCTCTGAAGGAATGGGTGGATGGATGCTACGTTTGGATGTGTCGCTGAGCTGATTTTAGGGCTGAGTCTTTCTGCTTTTTCTTCTCCGATGTCTTTAGGTGTTTTCGGACCATGTACCTGGGAATACGCAGCCGTCAGAGCTCTAAGACGGAGCGCTGGCGGTACCACTGGAGGATGGTGTATGAATTTGCAGATGTGAGCATGTTGCATTTGCTTGCCACGTTTCTGGAAAGCGCCCCACAGCTGGTGCTGCAGCTGTGCATCATCATACAGACGCACAGCCTGCAGGCCGTTCAAGGTAACACGCCCTTTCTCTCACCTGCTTTATCCTGGGACGTTTTCATTATTTTTAATGCCAATTTTATAATATTAAGATAACATTTTCTTATCAGATAAAATTATCTCAGGAAAAATGCAATTACAGTAAATTATCTAAAAATCATTTAATTTTATTACAAGCTTCTACAGTTCAAATGAATATAGGAGAATGATTAGAGGCACCAATCCGATGCTTGGATGGGATGAATGATGCTGATGCAGCCATTTTTATACGCAGTGGTGCGCTTACACCAGTCTAACCTTCCACCAGTTCGCCAGCGACCCGTTTGATATGTTTCCACCTAACAACTTGGAACTCATGAAAATAGTTAAACTTTTACCAATATAGATGTCAGACAGGCTTAGAAAGTTTAGATTCTCCACAAATCCTCCACCAAGTCCATTTTCTGGACACAGTCAGCACCAAAGCACAATGAACAGAGATATAGCAGGATGGGAAAACAAAGGAGCTGCAACAACATACCTGAAGGCATCCAGAAGCTGTTTGATAAATAAAATCTTCTATTGACTCCATTCGTCCATAAGGCTCCACAGATTAAAATTAATCGAGCATCTGTTTTTTAACATAAGAAAAGTTTGCTGGTTGTAGCTAATGCTTAGCATCTTGCTAATAAGACTTTCCTCCAAAAACGTTTGCCTTTGATGTTTGGTTTGTTTGTTTTCATCACCTTCCCGCTTACAAAACAAAAGTGTCTGCATCTTCTTACGTTTAGCTCTGACTCAGGGACAGCCCTCCAAGTATCTCAAGCGCTCCTTGTCAGTCAACCAGTTACGCACCGAGTAGCGTTAGGGTTACCGATTAGTCCTGCTGTTATCGGTTCAGACCGCATGCCCTGTTTGGCTAAGGTTTCAAACAAGCGTAAACTAAACAGATCCCAGCGCTATTTTATTTTTCTACCTAAGAAATGAAATATTTTCATGTACCCCTGCAATGCACTGGCGGACCACCAGGGGTCTGCGTAGCCCCTGTTGCTGTAGAGTGGGATCTGCTTGAACTTGTCTTGAACTCAGGTGGATGCATGAATCGCCGCTCCCTCCGTTTGTGATCATTTGTCAAAGTTTTGTTAAATTTGTAAAAAGTTTCTGTTTAAATTGAGACCATTTTGACATTTGTCATCATCGTGTTATTTTATCGTGTAAAAAGGAGAAAGAAAGTTAATCTCTTACCTCTAAGCTTTCAGCATATCAGCAATCATTTAGACCATAAACAGCTTTTTGCTTCTCAAAAGGATCATTTCCTGTCAGAGGTGTGGAGGCGTCCTGCTCCGTCCTGAAGTCTTTGTTCCTGTTCCAGGGATGACGGCTGCAGCCTCCCTGGTCTCGCTCGCCTGGGCGTTAGCCTCCTACCAAAAGGCTCTACGAGAGTCTCGGAAGGACAAGAAGCCCCTAAGCTACCTGGCAGTCATCATCCAGTTGTGTTGGCACTTCTTCACCATTGCAGCGCGGGTCATCACTTTCGCCCTCTTTGCCTCGGTCTTTCAACTCTACTTTGGCATCTTCATCGTCCTGCACTGGTGCATCATGACCTTCTGGATCGTCCACTGCGAAACAGACTTCTGCATCAGCAAGTGGGAGGAGATTGTGTTTGATATGGTGGTGGGCATCATCTACATCTTTTCCTGGTTCAACGTCAAAGAGGGATGCACAAGGTAAAACTCTTCACCCTCCTCATCCTTAAATCCGTTCTCTTTATTTCAGTCCAACCAGACAGACTGCGATCTGATTGTAGTAGCTCCGTTTACAGGAGTCCGATCCGATCTTAATCTTGGTTGGTGGGAAATTTAAAATCTCTGTTTGCAGAACCGTCTAGTTTCCTGGATTCGCTTTAATAGTAGAAGAAGAAACTGCCCCTCCTCCTCAGCTTTAGCTTCTTCCCGCCGTACACATTTCTTCTTCTTCTTCGTTTCTCCGTTCGTGTTTTTGGTCTCAGCGGTACCATATGCTAATGCTCCTTAGCTACAGGTGTAGAGGCAGGAGGCAGGTGTCATAAAATGGGGCAAATGGACCCAGTATTCAAAGTGAGACAGCCAGTAGGTAAGTTTATTAAAACAAATACAGACAGAACAGAAACGCGCTGCTGTGGAACTGTGACCGCAGCGACTGCAGGTGCGGAGCGCAACCATCACTGCATATGTAAAGGGAAACACAGGTAAGTCACCAGGATCATCTGAACAGAAGATGATGATTAGAGTGAGTCACCTACCTGGTTTAACAGGAGCGGACAGATCCGGGGTCCAGGAATCCATCAGGGCATGAAGGCAGGTTCAGGGTCCCGCGCGTCAAGCATCCCGCAGTCTAACAGAGGTTCAGGCGAGCAGACCAGTCAGGGCCAGTGGATGAGAGGGAACAGAATCACTAGCGAAATGCTGAAACACTCTCACCACAGGATGGAAACTGGCTTAAGAATAAACTCCTGACTGGAAAAGGGAGAAAAACCCTGGAACTAAACTAAAATAAAAAAAATGACTGATTGGAGAAACAGGAATTAAACAGGGAAGAAATGAAGAAAAAAAAAAAAACAATGATCGCTCCTGATAGCTGGAACTGAGCCCAATATAAGGGAAACCTGCAGCTGGATGAGATGAGTGATAATTGGGAGATGGAGAAAGTTAAGCAGGTAGAAGTCATGAGTGATTTAGGTGAGCTATCAGGGCAGATCGTGACAGCAGGTTCATTACATTTAGAGTCTCCTCCTCCACCAAGGAGAACCACGAGCAAAGGATGAAGGTTAGGAAAGAGAAAAACGTCACACTAGATGCGTACATGGGGATCAGAAATTTCCACCTCTCTAAACCGAAATGAAATAACTTTCCAACTGAACCAAACCAGATTAGAATCTTCAGTCTGACATGTTTACATGAAGCATGGAAACAAAGTCCAGAGGAGTGTTTTTAACTTTGTTGGAATGACTATGACCTGGATGATTGACAATCTTCACCAATGAGATGCACAACATGTACAGTATTTTTGTAGCTTTGGAGGCGGGGCTGTCAGAGTTAAAATCCCGGCTTTGGGCTGTTAAACATCCAGGAGTTAGACCAGGCCCAGCTAGCTAACAGCTCAGCCACCTAGTCCAGGGACATGTCCATGTAGTCCCCTGGGCGACGGGACGTAGAAGACTTCAATAATTAAGCTTTACTGATGAGTCAAAAGAATAGAAATATGTTTACAGACAAAGAAGGCATTTCTGGAATGTTGTGCTTAATATCTATCCCACAATATATGAGGACATGCGTTTGTATTTCCTGGTTCGCTGTAACCTGTTCAGAGAGTTTTTGTATCTTCATCCACCAACCAGTGGCTCCATTGGAATGAAAAGCTAAGGTTTTGTTAGCCTCTAAATAAAAACGTTACTCTGAGTAAACTCAAACTGCTCCTCTAGCCAGTAAGTGATAGAAGAGTCACTCATCTCAAGTTAAACGCTAGATTTAAAAAAAATTATTCTCATGATTGCATCAATTTTGTAAACATCGTCCAATTGAGTTGTTGTCCTTGTGTCTCATGTGTCTGTGCAGATATCGGCTTTCCATCTATTATCTGGTGGTCCTGGTGGAGAACGCTACCCTGAGCGCGCTGTGGTTCCTTTACAGATCACATAAAACCACTGACGCCTTTGCGGTCCCAGCTCTGTGTGTGATCTTCAGCAGCTTCCTCACTGGTCTGGTGTTCATGCTCATGTACTATGCTTTTTTCCATCCTAATGGTGCTCGCTTTGGGCGCTCTGCCAGTGGCCAAGGGCTTGATCTGGATTCCACAGCCCAGTTCTCCACTCTACCCTGTGATGGTGCAACCAACTCCCTGCGCTCCAGCCGAGGAGCCACTTCAACCTTAGAGCGGGAAACTGGGAAGTACTCGGAACGCGATAGCTGTATCCCGGTTTTTCAGGTCCGACACCCGGTGCCGTCTACGCCGTCTTCACGAGCTCCACGCCTGGATGAGACAGTGATCAAACTTGACCTTTGTAGGAACCAGTACCCGGCCTGGGAGCGCCACGTCCTGGACCGCAGCATTCGTAAAGCTATCTTGGGTCTAGACTGCTCACTTACACCCCCGCGTCTGATGTACAAGGACGATGCTACGGTGCATGAGCGGCTGGAGTACGAGACCACCTTGTAGTTTTCACTCTGCTGTGGGAGCAGGAGAACGGCACCATGGGGTCAATCTGAGGGTTTTCTGCAGAAATGGTTCAACTGAAAGCAAGAGCACAAAGTCCAGATCTGCTTGAAAAAAATGTCAGTGTTGAACACCGCGACGCAGATTCATGGAGACTTTCCTTTTTCCAATACATGAGAAGAAATGACGACAGGATGGTAACAGGATGGAGTTATTGCTTTGTTAGTGCCAAAAAAACTTCTTGAAATCTCCTTTAGTAGATATTATCCACAGGAAAACAAAAAAAAGTAAGCAGCCATTAAAGTAGCACGTATGTCCAATCGTTTCAGGATCTCTGGATAAAGCCGTGTAAAATGGACAGACGGCAATAAAAGGCAGAGGATAGAAAGAGGAGGCTGGCGTCTCAGTAGACGTCCGGATGTGTCGTTCTTGTCCTCAATATGAAGCATCATTATGAAGCATCATTTGGTTCAAAGATGAGGTACTGAGAAAAACAACCAGAGTCCTGCATCGGTTCATTCTGTCGCTGACGTGTGTTTGTTTTGATGACCCAGTCTATGTTTGTGTGTGATTGACTGGGTGCAGAAAAGCAGAGAGGTTCTGGTGCTGACTGCCTGTTGCATGCATGAATTTACTCTCTGTTGTCGCTTAGTGATGCTAATCCCAAACCGAAGCCAACCAACTGGAAAAACATCTCTGATCGGATCATTTTTCCACAATTCAACAGGTTTTCTATTGGAAGCTGGACCTAAAAGTGCCATAGAACCCAAACATATCCAGATAGAACCCATAGATATCCAGATAGAACCCATAGATATCCAGATAGAACCCATAGATATCCAGATAGAACCCATAGATATCCAGATAGAACCCATAGATATCCAGATAGAACCCATAGATATCCAGATAGAACCCATAGATGTAGAACCCTGGATAGAACCCATAGATGTCTGGATAGAACCCTCACTGCAAGCAGGGACCTTCTTATGCAAAAACAGACTCTACGCTTCAGTAGCACAACGGTCTACAGTCGGTCTGTAGACCGTCTTTATATAGATTTTCAGCAGTAAATCAGTGAAGCTGGCAAAGCTGTTTAGATCCAACAAGAAGAGGCTTTACTGCGTCACCATCAGTTCACCATCAAAAACAGTGAAAGTTACATTTCATAACATTAGTTCAAAGCTTCTGTTGGAAATAATAAAGTTTGTGAAAATTCTGCAGATTTTGGTTTCTGTTCCCCGACTGAGACCCAGTGAGAGAAGCACAACTGGTTCATCATATTGTACAAAGATCCAGGACATGTTGTGTATTAGAAGTAATTACCTGTGAAAAGATGATGTTTAATAACAGAAATAGCATTTTTTTCTTCAAACGTGTAAAAATAAAATGTTTCTTTCAGGTTTTTAAAAAGTTAAGAAGATGTAACTGTTGTGAAATATTGTTTTCCTTCAAGAAAATAAAAACAATATTTGAAGCATCTAAAGATTCTGAATTATAATTAATATTGAAATAAAAAAACAACCAAGGGTGATTAAATTATATTTTTTCCAGAAGGTTCCCTCTAGATTTCTGATCGGATTCCAGAATCCAGCCGACTCCTTTGGATCTGGATCGGACCTCTGCTCCTCTCTCTGAGGAGGAGGTGCAAACGTTTCTACTTGAACAGCTAAAAAACAAAGACTGAGAGATTTTAAACAGTTTTATTTTAATAACACAGGTGATGTTTTAGATGGCTGTCACACTTTGCTGCTGGGAGTCATTTTGAACAGGAGGTGCTGTGAAAATAGACCTATGAGCCTAGAGACTTATTAAAAATACAGTAAATAAAGGCCGTATAAGAATCAGATCAGAATCAGAAATACTTTAATAATCCCAGAGAGAAGTTACTGTTGTTACACGCTCCAGTTACAGTTATATGTATATCTATGCATATGTAAACACTAAATCCAAATAAAGTGATGAATCCAAGTAAAGTCATACATGGCGTGCAAAAATAGTGCATGAATGTCAGTTATGGGGGGTGTCTGAATCACTTGAGGGAGGCGTTATAGAGGTTGATGACTGGGAGGAATCATTTCCTGTGGCGCTCTGTGGTGCGTCTGGGTGGGAGGAGCTGGTCTGCTGGACCCGTGTGTCACGGAGAGGATGTGAGTCTTTTGAAGGGTTCATCCTCGTCCCTTCAGTGATTTTCAGGTAGTCTGTATCTCAACCTCTAGACATTGCTGATAACGGTCTCTCAGGTAAAGGTCCAACTCTTAGAATTAGCTGCAGTCAGTTGTTTATTCATTGATCAGTCGGATGCTGGTTTAATCTTAGAAAAGATGGAGGATAGTATTCTGTGTCATCTGTTGAAGCATTATTAAATGGTTGCTGCTTTGATGACTCTATGGAGCAGCGGCACCCGGGGAGCAGTGTGGGGTTAAGGGTCTTGCTCAGGGACCCAGGGGCCTAAACTCAGAACCTCTGGATTCCAAGCCCTAACCACTAGGCCACCCCCAATGATCCAGACTGAAATCTGGATCATCTGATTTGGGCCCCCTGGTTGAAGGCTACTACTATTCTGATCAGGGCGCATCAGACGGTCTGCACCCTGTCTTCGGCTATCTGGTCTGCATCCTGAGGTATGAGGGTTTTGGAGGACTAATAGATTTGATCAGATTCCTCAGGTTTTCCCCAAACAGGTACCCTATTATGTGCAGCTCAGAAAAACAGGAGCCAGTATTTGAGGAGGAACCTCTGCAGGAGGAGACAACAGGGGACACGTCTATCTGGTGGACGATGATAATGAACCTGTGAGTCACTAACCTGGTCTTACAGTTCAGTCCGAGCCCAAAGGAAGAAGTTGGTTCCAGTCTGCTGCCAGCAGGATGTGGCGGATGTCCCCCAGCTCAGAGGTCGGTGGACAGGCAGGAGATCAGAACCGAGCAGCCGAAGGAAGGCAGGATAATGCAGACGGTCCTGCCAAGTTCGGACTCTGTAGTCAGAGCCAGGAGAAGAGGGGCCCAAAGAGATGCTGAAGGGAAATCCAGAACCGAGTCAGGATACAGTTCTAGGTTCGGCTCACAGACAGGTGGAGATCCAGGAGGAGTCACAAAGACAGGTCAGGCAAACAGATCAGAACAGGAACAGGCAAGTCCAGAGGTCCAGAGGTCCAGAGGCCGAAGGGGTCAGGATCAGGCAACCAGAAACACTCAAGTACTTTAGACTTAGACAGAGCGACACACAGAGTACAAAACGAAACTTCATTCAGTGCAGCTTTCAAGACATTTCTTTCTTAAAGTGCAGCAGTGATAAAAATATAAACATGGTCATCAAATGTAAACACAGGACTGCGATATGTTGTAGAGTTTTTCGTAAAAAAAATTTCCCCCCATTTTATCCATCAGTTCCTCAGTGTGATGGCGACGGGGAAGAAGCTGCTGCAGAACCTGCTGGTCCTGCATTGAATGCTGGGAAGCCTCTTCCCAGAAAGGGGGCAGCATGGTGGGGGTGAGGGTCATTGATGATGTCCGCGGACACGCAGCGCTGGGATGAAATGTCTTTAATGGAGGGAAGAGGAGCCCCCATGATCCTCTCTGCTGTTCTCACCTTCTTCCAGTCTGGCGCTGCAGCCTCCACACCACACAGTGAGACAGCTGCTCAGAAGCGCTCTCTATGGGGGGTGGGGGAGGATGGGGGTCAGAAGCAGCTCTCTATGGGGGTCAGAGCGCGCTCTCTATGGGGGAGGATTGGGGGGCTCAGAGCAGCTCTCTATGGGGGGTCAGAGCGGCTCTCTATGGGGGAGGGATGGGGGTCAGAGCGGCTCTCTATGGGGGTCAGAGCGCTTTCTCTATGGGGAAGTCAGAGCTCTCTATGGGGGTCAGAGCGGCTCTCTATTGGGGGTCAGAGCGGCTCTCTATGGGGGTCAGAGCGGCTCTCTCTATGGGGGTCAGAGCGGCTCTCTATGCGGGGGGGGATGGGGGGCTCAGAGCGGCTCTCTTGGGGGTCAGGCGGCTCTCTATGGGGGTCAGAACGGCTCTCTATGGTGCTTCTGGAGAAGGTGGGGAGGATGGGGGAGGTGGAGGTCCAAGCACTTCTGGGCCCTTTAATAGAATCGAATAGAAATCAACTTTATTGTCAGTCCACTGTCACAGAGCAACAAAATGAATTCTCTGATTTAACAGTGGGCTGCCATTGTGCGGCGCCCGGGGAGCAGTGTGGGGTTTATGGTCTTTCTCAGGGACCCAGAGTGGCAGTCTGGGGGAGTGGGGGATCGAACTCACACCTCTACAGGTATGCCTCTCACCACAGGCTTAAATAATCTCGCACTGATGACTGGTTGAAGGCGTGTTAAATAGACTGAGAAGCAGGTGGGGAAGATGAACGGTAATGAGAACTGGGCGGAGCTAAGCAGGTGAATGAAATGAATAACCAGACCAGACATCACTGCCAAGATCATGAGAAATTATGAATGTAGCCCACGTTGTTTTCAGGACACCACCCAGACTGTCAGAACTCTTGTGTGGAGCGTTTTTCTATTTCCTCTGGAGCGCTGCAGGTGGGCGTGGCCGGCTGTCTGAACACCTGAGATCCACCAACCCATCTACCTGTCAGGGATTGAAGCAGCTGCAGCCATCTCTTCATCGCCTGATGGTCCCATATTCTGGTACCAATAATTCCCCATGAGAAAGTTCAGTCTGGTTCCCAGTGAAAAGTTCCTAATTATTCACCTCTGGTTCAATCGAAGCACACCTGGACTGATTCCTTCAGCGTCAAACTCTGCGGGCTGCTCCCACCTGCAGCTCAGGTCCAGTCAGCCTGCCAGCTCTCCACCACCTCTGTGACAGCTCTCTGACGATCGCCTCCTCCTGCAGCCTGCGCCTCCTGCCTCCTGCCTCCTGCCTCCTGCACAGCCTGTCACAGTCCCACATTGTTTCGGCAAACTTACACACCGAGCAACGCTAATCTTAGTGACCCCCGATCGGCGTAACCGGGTGTCATTACCGCCAGCTTGAATAACTATCTTACTGTATTTAACCTCATCCTCAGCCAGCAGGTTCAGTTTTGTTTTGACCAATGAGCTGACAGCATATATGTAACGATCCAGAACCCCCCCATCCCATTGGTCGAGCCAAGTGTTGCTGATGGAGAAGATAGCGGGAGACAACAGAGCAGCATGGGGGACGAACAGAGGAATTGAAATGCTTCTGGGGGGCGGGGGCACCTGCACAAATGTTTACAGGTTTGCTGCAGTAAATTTATTCTCCAGGTGTTCATGTCAACATTTCACAGCTATGCATCTAATTCAATGCAGATTTGAGATAAATAGTTAAAAAATAAATTTCACACATAAAGGGGGGCTAAAAAAGACCCACGCCAGGAGGGGTGAAGGCAGCCGGGTGGCCCCTTTTTTTTCTGGGTGGGGGGGGTGACCCTACTGGTGTCTCTAATGCCCGTTTCTATGGAGCTGCTAATTCCAGGGTGGAAAAAAAACAGGTTGATGAGTTTAAGGTTATTTTTCCCAATCAGACAAACAGCTTCATTAAATAATTAGCAGGTTGCTAATTAGCTTCATTAGGTTATAATTAATTTAATTCATAACTTTGATTTCACTGACTGACCAGAGATCATTGCTCAGATCTTCACAGTCTGCTCTAGAAACAACTTTTCTAACTTATTTAGCTGCGCCAGTTGGTCAGTGCTGCTCAAATACCAGAGATAGGGGCGGGGCTTCTTGATGGCACGCCCCTTTCGGTAAGCAGCAGTTTTATAAACACTGAGTCACACCAGATGCTGTTACCAAACCTTCAATGGTTTATTATAGCCTGAAACAGTCAGTCATCTGTGACGAGTTCAGGAAACAGTTCTCAGGGCAGCATAAATGCCTTTAACTCGGAGTTGAAAGCGTTTTTTTTTCCGTGCAGCACTTGAACGCATCTTTGTTTGTGAGCCGCAGGAAGATGAAGGACAACATTTTCTCCAGGATCCTGCTGATCCTGCTCTGCGCGGCTGTTTATGTCGCGGTTCTGGTCATCAACGCTTTGGCAGGAGCAGGAAGAGGTGGGTTCGGTTCGGTTCGGCTCGGTTTTACTTTTTTTAACAGTTTAAAATGTTTAGCGACTGTGTGGTGCGTTTAGGTCCTTTTTCAGGAGGCGGATTTTCCACAAAGCTGAGATGAAGTTGGTTTTTAGTCATTTTTAATGACGGGCGGGGTCCGGGTCCTGGTCCTGGTCCAGGTCCAGGTCCAGGTCCAGGTCCTGGTCCTGGTCCTGGTCCTGGTCCAGGTCCTGGTCAGGGTCCTGGTCAGGGTCCTGGTTCAACCATCAGAACATCTGTTTGTCCCAAAGAGTTGATCTAAAGTCTGAATGTTGATCATTCCATGGGTGTGGCAGAAACCATCTGGTTCTGGTTCTGGTTCTGGTTTAGATCTGGACCCGCCTCCTTCAGATTTAGCAGAGAGGATCTACTTTCAGGATCAAACATCTTTTATTGACAGGAAGTAAAAGTCATGTTGGTCTTTTTCATAAAATTGACCGGTTCTGGTTCTGGTTCTACCAGGAGGATCCGGATCCTGAAGCCCTCAGAGATTAAGAATCTTTTTTTTTTAGTGTCCTTTCTGGCAATAAGAATAATTGTCTTGATGCCAAAAAGAGCCCAACAGGTTTTCGTTCCACCAGTGGAGCAGTACGGCTGTCGCCATGGTGATCCGCTTGATTTATGCATAGAAATAACTTTATTATAATTATACAGAGAGATTTAAAGACTATATGGAAACTGGCATGTAAGTAGAACAGGAAAGGAAAAACTTATAACGATAATTATAAAAGATCTTCATTCTGCTTCATCACCTGCAAAGAGATGGAAAAACAGAACAACCAACAGACGCTATAAAGTAACATCCAGATAATATCGCTGAAGTATTATTATTATTATTATTATTATTTAATCTCCACACAAAAGAGTCTGTTTCAAAATGTGAGCTTTCTGTGTGGAAGTGAATCTCTGAGCAGCTGATCTGGTTCTGATCTGGTTCTGATCTGGTTCTGATCTGGTTCTGATCTGGTTCTGATCTGGTCCAGAGTTCCTGGAACAGAACTTCTACTCTATTCTACTTTATTTTTTATGATGTTTTGTGTTAGCTTCCAGGTTAGCGCTCACAGAGCTCAGATGATTACGTTCAATGTTCTCTTTTCTGTTGCTGTTGTTCAATAAAAACACGTTTTATTATCATTGGAGGCGAGAATATTAAACTTTAAGCTTCACTATATGAAACATTTACTGATTTAATGCAGAATTTTAAAAAAGTTCTGATGTTGAGAGGACGGCGGCGACCAGCGGAGCTGTGAGGCGAACAGCAGCCAGAGCTAACAGGCCGTCTGCGGCGGTCTGTCCGGTCCGTCATGGTGGAAGAAACATCAGCCAAACGTTCTACTGACCAAATCTGCTCCTCTTAGAATTATTTAATAAATCATCAGTAAGTCTGGACTCTCTGGTCTAGAAGACCAGCAGGTTGAACCCAGGAAGGGTCCTGAAGACGTTTGGTTGTGAGTCGGATCAACACTGTTGGCCTGAAGGTGGTGCTGATGGTTGAACTGGGAGCTGTGGTTCCTCTGTCAGCTGTTGGAGGTCCTGCATGTGGGTAACCCTGACCTCCTCTGTCCTCAGGTCCTTTCCACTTTAGGACAGGCAATGTGTCGGCCCGCTATGAGACGGACATCACTCCAGCAGGCTGGACCTTCTCCATCTGGGGGGTGATCTACACCTGGCTCACCCTCATGGTCATTTACATCACCTCCTTTGCTTTCAGAGGGTAGGAGAACAGAGGAGATGATGATGATGAGGTGATGATGATGATGAGGTGATGATGACGGTCTTTCTCTGAACAGGTCTTGGGCTCAGTGTCTCCTTCCCTGCGCCTTCTACTTCTCCTGGCTGTCCAACATGCTGCTGAACATGACGTGGCTCCTGCTGTGGGACAGAGAGTAGGTCTTCCTCTCCTGGAGCTCCGCCTTCTGCTCCTTCTGCTCCTTCTGCTCCTTCTGCTCCTTCTGCTACTTCTGGATAATCTTGGATAATAATATCAGATTTGACTGCAGAGGATGTTTCCGCTGATGGAACGCCGCCGTCCTGCTAGCTGAACATCTGTGCTGTTGTTCCAGGATGATGCTGGCGGCGCTGGTGGTCCTGATCCTGATTGCCGTCACCAACTTCAGCTGCTTGTTCTTCGCCTGCTTTGCCACAGACTACTACGGCCTGTGGCTGCGGTCCTACCACAGGAAGGACCTGGCCTGCCTGCGCGTTCTGGTAGGTCCCGCCCACGCGCTGCCGTTGGGTCGGCCGAGTGCGGCCCGCCTCTGACCGTTCTTCTCTGCGTTCAGGTGCAGAACGGCCTGGCCGTCTACTCCACATGGAGCTCCATCGCCGCTCTGCTCAACCTGGCCGTGGTTCTGCAGGTGTGGGGCGTGGACCGCAGCACGGCGGCCACCGCCGCGCTGGTCATCCTGCTGGCAGAGCTGCTGGGATGGTGAGTTGATCTCGGCTGCTCCGTCGCTCCGTCTTCGTCTCTCTGATCGTTGTCTCTCTGTGTTCAGGTTTATTCTGGAGAACTGGGTTCTGGACCGCTGGGTCCGGAACATCCTGACGGTCTATCCGGTGATCATCGTGGCTCTGGTTGGAATCATCTACCAACACTTTGACCCAGACACCCCCACCCCAAACTCTGTGTTCACCGGTGAGTTCCAGAAAGCACTCTCATGGTGACGAGGATGTTTCAGATGTTTGGCGTTCTTCAGATTTTCCAAATCCATCAGATTCTGTTGGATTATTAATCCTGTGTGGAGAATCAGGAATAATCTGCTGTGACTCTTTGTTTCCAGAACTAATATCAGGATTTATAAAGTCTTTCCAAAGGCAGGTAATCCACTCCTCGGCTGATTCCTGCAGTTATTCTCTAAAGAAGATGAATAACTTCCAGTTGATCTTAAAATATCAACTGGAAAATGAGATCATAGGGAAGTTTAGCCTAGATCTAAGATTATCAGATTGGGTCTGATGGATTCAAACTGGGTCCCTGATGACCTCTGAAAGGGAAACCAGTTTGGTGAAATCGGGGATGGTTGCATCGTGCCTGAGCTCTGGAATAATTTCTGAGTGAGGTACTTATAACTCTCCCTCTGTTTCCAGGAAGCTGTTAGTTCCTTCTTACTTTGGTTCAGCTCATCTTTTAGCAGCCCGATGGACTCAATCTAGACGCCACTGATCTACAGAGTTAATGACATTCCACAGATGAAACTATATTATTAGTATTAGTCTATAATCTATTACTGTTCAGTAGGATGAGTCTTAGATCATAGCTGTAGTTTCTTAGATTCAACCTTAAACCTCTAATCTATAGTGAAAATTCTATAGAGAAAGTCTGAGGAGAATCCAGACTCTCCTGTTTTCTTTGTTTTTAAAATAATAATCACAATAACCACCTTTATTTTTTGTTGCCTTTTTCTGCTGCAGTTCTTTCCAGGTGGTGTAGAATCTATATCAGGCGGTTCTACGCATCAATACATCAGGAGGTTTCTGAAAGTTCCAGCTTCTTTAAAATTACTCTGAAAATTCGGCAAAAATGTTCTGAGATTAGAAAATTACATTTTTACTTTTGAATACTTGAGTATTTTCTAAAGAGAGTATTTCAGTACTTTAACATGAGTCAATATTTCACTCAGTAACTTATACTTGTAGTTGAGTATCGATACTTTTACTGAATAACTCCTGCTGAGTACTTCCATCCTAATCTGAGCAGATTAGATGATCTCCAGGGGAATTGAATTACTCTTAAAATACTTAGAATACTTAGATAATATGAAGTTAGAATAAGACAATGCAATAGTTTTTTCTTATATTAAATGTTAATTATCTTGTTCTATTGGTAAAGTGTCTTACTTTCCTCCTCAATCATAGAAAAACTGACTTAGATTGATATTTTGTGCAGTGAATTCTCACACAGACAGAAATGTGAGGCGGCAGCATCAGCTGCAGAAACGGATCAGAGTCGTTGCGTCATGGCGGTAAAAACGGCTCTGCTTCCTCCTGCAGCTGGTTGAAACGCGTCACATGATGTTTCTGCTGATGTCAGCAGAACGTCTCTTCCTGTATCAGAACAGCTGATGGGAGCTGAACTGGTCCTGCTGGTTCCCAGTAAACATGCAGTAGTTAATGACGCTGTCTCTGTCCTCGGCGGTAGTTAATGACGCTGTGTCTCTGTCCTCGGTGGTAGTTAATGACGCTGTGTCTCGTCCGCAGTTACACGACGCCAGTTCTGTCCTCGGGCGGTAGTTAATGACGCCAGGTCTTCTGTCCTCAGCGTAGTTAATGACGCCAGTTCTGTCCTCAGCGGTAGTTAATGACGCTGTGTTCCTCTGTCCTCGGGCGGTAGTTAATGACGCTGTGTCTCTGTCCTCGGCGGTAGTTAATGACGCTGTGTCTCTGTCCTCAGTGGTAGTTATTGACGCTGTGTCTCTGTCCTCGGCGGTAGTTAATGACGCTGTGTCTCTGTCCTCGGCGGTAGTTAATGACGCTGTGTCTCTGTCCTCGGCGGTAGTTAATGACGTTGTGTCTCTGTCCTCAGTGGTGCTGCTGGTGGCCGCCTGCATCCTCTTTGTTTCCCGCGTCTTCTCGGTCATCTGGAGGAACAAGTTTCGGCCTCTGCTGTCCCCAGGCTCTGCCAGACTGATGGTGTCCCCGCTGGACCACAGCGGCTTTGGGGTCTTTTACTGAGGGAGGCAGAGCTCAGACGGCCTCCGTCATGGTAGCTGCGCCTCCTCCTCCTCCTCCTCCTCCTCCAGAGGAATGCGCTGATATAAAATCTTCATGAAGCACAGAAAGCAGCTGCATTACTTTGAAATGAATTTTGAATCCTTACATTTTAACCCACCTGTATCACGTCTTTGATGGCATCTATGTGCTTTGATCCTATTTTATACCTTATAACCACCTTTTCTATGTTACTGCTTCTATAACCAGCAAGTTTAACATGAAGTATTCAACGACTTATTAAACCTTTTTTCTAAACTTTAGTTTCTGTTTCTTTTTTTAAATTTGATCTTTTAAACCAAAGAAATGGGAAAATAAACATTTGACACCCCGCTGAATCTGATTTGTTAATATATGGAAGGTGAGGCAGCATCTAAGGTAACCATGGAAACTGAACTGGGTTAAGGTTGCTGTGATCCAGTTTTCTTCATCATCCCAGCTCGGGTGTTTAGAGTGGACAGAGGGGCGGGGTCCACCCTGGGCAGAGGGGCGAGGTCCACCCTGGGCAGAGGGTGGGGTCCACCCTGGGCAGAGGGTGGGGTCCACCCTGGGCAGAGGGCGGGGTCCACCCTGCGCAGACTCTGGGCGCGAGAGGGTGGGGTCCACCCTGGGCAGAGGGGCCCCACCCTGGGCAGAGGGCGGGGTCCACCCTGCGCAGAGGGTGGGGTCCACCCTGCGCAGAGGGGCGGGGTCCACCCTGGGCACTGGGCAGAGGGGCGGGGTCCACCCTGGACAGAGGGGCGGGGTCCACCCTGCGCAGAGGGTGGGGTCCACCCTGGGCAGAGGGGCGGGGTCCACCCTGGGCACTGGGCAGAGGGGCGGGTCCACCCCTGGACAGAGTGGGGCGGGTCCACCCCATGAGAGTGGGCGGGGTCCACCCCAAGAGAGGTGCGGGTGGGTCCCACCCTGGCAGAGGGCGGGTCCACCCCGCGCGAGAGGGTGGGTCCACCCTGGGCAGAGGGCGGGGTCCACCCTGCGCTGCCCAGGGTCCCTAGCAGAGTGGCAGGTCCACCCTGGCAAGAGGGCGGGTCCACCTGGGGCACTGGGCAGAGGGCGGGTCCACCCTCTGACAGAGAGGATGGGTCCACCTCGGACAGAGGCGGGGTCTGCCCTGGACAGGGGGTCCACCCTGGGCAGAGGGGCGGGGTCACCCTGGGCACTGGGCAGAGGGGCGGGTCCACCCTGGACAGAGGGGCGGGGTCCACCCTGGACAGAGGGGCGGGGTCCACCCTGGACTGACAGGACAAATAACCATTCACACTCACACCTGAGGAGAATTTAGAGAAGCCAGGTAACCTAACAGTCATGTGTTGGACTGTGGAAGGAAGCCGGAGTACCCGGAGTAAAACCCACGCATGCTCATGGAGAACATGCTAACTATGCAGAAAGACCAGGAATCAAACCCAGGCCACTTTGGCTTCGATCACACTGCAGGCCTTGCTGCTCAATTCACATTTTTTTGTGAAATTGATTTTGTTTCATTGCTGTTCACATTTCCAAATATATGCGACTTGTATGTGATCACCTGTGTGAGCTGCAGTCATACAACGCAAATGTCCCGCATGCGCAGTAGAGGACGCAATGATGTCACAGGCCAGCGGAAGTAAACATGGTGCCGGAGCGCATCTTTTCCAACCATAAAAACACAATCTTTTCAAGATGGTTAAACATAAATACTGATTTCCGGATCATCGTCCGCCATGGTTGTTATTCTTGGCCTCTTTGTAGCAAGACGCAGAATAGGTGACCTTTGTGGGGTATTAATGGCGTTCAGGTCGGATGAATGCGACCTGGCCGTTCAGAGACACAAGTCACATCTGAAAAGATCAGATTCACATTATATCGGATTCAGGACCACAGAACCAAGTGGTCTGGGTCGGATTGGAAAGAATCGGATCTGTGTTGTTCAGACTGCCATGAAAAGATCAGATCCAGGTCGCATGTGGACCAAAGAATGGGTTTACTTCAGGCTGCAGTGTGCACATAACCTTTGTGTTCCTGTTTCTCTCGCTCATTGTTTCAATCATTTGGGGACATAAAGCTCTGTTCTGGAGAACATATTTCGGAAAATAATAAAACAAGTTCAAACTGAACTGGTAACAGTTGGAACTGGCGAATCAAAACCGCGAACCAAGAACAACAATCGTGAACAGAACAACCTGAACCTTGCAGAATCAGAATCAAAACAAAGAATCAAAACGCAGAAACAGAATCCGGTGAACCCCGGACCTGCTTTTGAAGCGTAGGCGTATGTGCCCAGCGGCGGGGGTATAGGCTTTGAATCCTTGAGATTGGGAGTTCAATCCTGCACTGCCACTCTGGGTCCCTGAGCAAGACCCTTAACCCCACACTGCTCCCTGGGCGCTGCATGATGGCAGCCCACTGCTCCCTGAGGGGAGGGGTTAAATGCAGAGATAAATTTCTCCAATGTGAGATTAATAAAGTTCTATCAATCAAAACCAGAATCAAATCTAATTTATTCAGGTGTTTATTTTTTCAACACCGAAGGAATTTTTTCTTCGTCTGCAGAAACTTGAATTGTCGTTTTACTGGAACATGAATAAATCAACTGGACTTTTGGGTTTCGGTCACTTGATGACTGGTTCCGGACTGGTTGAGTCAGTCAGGATCCAGATCTTCCTCCAAGAACCGACAGCGTCCATGTTTGGAGGGTAGGAGGATCAGAATGATCAGATCTACGTTTAGTTGAACATAAAAGATGAATCGTGTGTTAATCAGTTGGATGGAAATGAATCGTTTCTTTTGAATCTTTTGGTCATAATGAAGGAAAAATAATAACTAATAATAGAAAAACTGCTGCAGCTGCAAATGTTGATAAAATACGTTTCTGTATGAAAATAACAGCTTTAAAAGTCAGAATTCAACCAGGAATTATGAACCAAAGCATCAGATTGTTCAGTTAGAATCATTTATCACTTGAGAAGAAATGACATGATGACACTGAAGCGACCTTGGATTACCTGCAAGGAACACCTGAGGAATGAGAGGCTACTTCCTTTGAATGGAAAAAGTTGCTGAAAACGCTGGTGATGCAGTTTATTAGAAAAACAGGAAGTGAAAACGGCGAAAGTGACGGCGGCGACTTATTGGTTAGAAAGCTGCTGAAATCGTAGATCTGAATCGGGCACTCCAGATCAGCCTGATAATAAAATAAACGTCTTCAGGAATTCCAGCCAGTGCTCTGTGCCCCCATGCCCCTCCCATAGTCAAAGTCCCTCTTCTTCATCTTCACTAGCCACTGGTGCCGCAACCAAATAAATGTATCAAAAAGGCTTTGATGTGTGTTTTATGAGCCTTACCAAAGACGAGACCATAAATGTGAGATAAACCAAACTAACCAGTCAGTCAGACTATTGGCTGCAGGAGGAAACAGACTCAGATCAAATGATCCAGAATGATTGAATCTCCTCATAAGGAGCTGATCTGGTTCAGCGGTTCTCCAGGATCAACCAGGTTCATCTAAAGATGCTTCTAGAACTGATTGGAGACTTTAAGCTTATATCTGCAGATAGTTAGTTATTGTCAGTAGAGTTAGAAGTAGTTTTTCTGTTTTATGGTTGTGATCTATGAGCATAGACTTCTAGGCTTAGATCTACTTTTCCATCACTCCGTTTGGATCTATGAAAGTTCCTCATTCTAGAAAATAAGATGCAGGATCTGGATGATCTGAGAATGATGGAGGAAGAGATAATCTGTTTAATCTGCATTTATTAGCTGCTTTTTACTTTTAGCTCCAAATATCGCGGCAAATAGCCTTTTTTGGATTTAATAAGTTGAGATAAAAACAATAATAATAATAATCATTATAATAATCATAATATCTATGATGAGATTCTATGTGTTTGGAGGGATTTAGACTGTTTTATGTCCCAGTTTTAGATCAGTGTTCCATTGATAGAGGAGGAGAGGAAGAAGAATGAATGAGAGGAAGAAGAAGAATGATGGAGAGAAGATTAAAACAGAAAACAGGCAGGAGTCAGATGGAAAGAAAAGAAGATGGAGGAGACAGGATGACCAGAAGGCTCCAATAAACACCATCGAATTATTGATTCATCTCAGGAAATAGGAGAGGAACGTTCCTGGATTTAACGCTTGATGTTCCAGTCAGCAAACTCTGTCCATGGTGCTCCTTAAAAGATGTAAGGTTATCCCTGTTTCCTATCTCAATTTTTGATTATATGAATTTATTTTATCTATGAGCCGGAAAATGTTCTCAGATTGGATCTATAGATCTGGTCTAACAGCAGGTTGGTGGGCTGTTAGCTAAATAAAAAGCTAGTCAAACTGCAAACCAGGAACAGGAAGTAGAATCATCAACAGCAAAAAACAATCAACAGGAAATAATGTTGAGGGAAGTGGAAAGGGTCTCCAGCTCCCCAGATGAAACCAGTGAGATGAAGGATGAGGAGGAGCAGAAACCAGTGGAGGATGATGACAGAAACCAGTGGAGATGATGAAGAGGAGGAGGAAACCAGTGGAGATGATGAAGAGGAGGAAATCAGTGGAGATGATGAAGAGGAGGAAACCAGTGGAGATGATGAAGAGGAGGAGGAAACAAGTGGAGATGATGAAGAGGAGGAGGAAATCAGTGGAGATGACGAAGAGGAGGAGGAAACCAGTGGAGATGATGAAAGAGGAGGAAACAAGTGGAGATGAATGAAGAGGAGGAAACAGTCATGATGGAGAGGATGAAACAGTGGAGAGATGAAGAGGAGGAGGAAACCAGTGGAGATGATGAAGAGGAGGAGGAAACCAGTGGAGATGATGAAGAGGAGGAGGAAACCTGTGGAGATGTCCAGAGGAGGATGAAACCATGGACATGATGAAGAGGAGGAAATCAGTGGAGATGATGATGAGGAGGAGGAAACCAGTGGAGATGATGAAGAGGAGGAGGAAACAAGTGGAGATGATGAAGCCTTTTTCCCAACATGCATCCAACTTGCAAAGAAAAATAGAAACAGCGATGAAACCACCGAAGAAGAAAGAGAAGAAAAGAAGAGAGGAGGAAGGCGAGAGGCCTAGAGATGAAAGTGATTTGCTCCATCAGAAGGTGCGGAGTTCAAGTCTCCGCTCAAAATCACAGAAGGGTAGGTGTCCTTCAATATAAACCAGTCGAGAGAAAGAGAGAAGAGATGGTATCACTAAATATATTTCATTATCCCATGTCCCAAGAACACAGTCTCCTCAGGCTAGGGGAAGGGGTAAGGAGGGACTATGATCCAGCCATATGGATAAGAAAGATGTAAAACCAAAGGGAGACCGAGGCAGGGGTGGATAGATTTATTTGGGACACTCCCATGAGTAGTTAGAACATCATATTAGTGCTGCTTCCTGAGATATGTGTCTCCTGTAGAAGCTACAACACTTTAAGCACTCTAGAAGACAGGGGCTTGAGCTTCAACATACAAAAGGATAAATGTAGCTCTGTCACTTAACTTCCCTTCAGAGGAGCCTTGGCTGCATCTGCTACTTGAACCCATCACCACCAGGAGGCAGAAGCTAAGGCCAGGACCCGGGACAGGCACCACTTCCTGAACAGTAAAATCAGGTAGGTTCGCCAGGTTCTCCAGGAGACCCGTGGTAGATGTTGCTGGGCGCAGCTTCAGAACAGCCAAAGCGCGGAAGTGGCTCCTGAGGACAGGCGGCATCAGACCTGCTGATGGCCACCCCGGCGGCCTTCCAAACATCCTGCTTGGCAGCATCCTACAGTGGCCTGCGAAGAAAGGGTAGAAGCAGCTGCAGCCAGCGCAACACCCCCTCTCACATCCTGCTGCAGCCTCCGCCATCAAGCTCCGCCCCTCTTACCGTCCTGCTGCAGCCTCGGCCATCATGCCCCGCCCCCCTCTCACTGTCCGCTGACCGTGCCTGAACGCAGCTCTGGGGTCCGCTGACCGCGTCTTCGAACGCATTTCAGTCCGCTGCCTCGCTGCCCTCGCTTAACGCAGCTCTAGTCCGCGGACCGCGTTCCGGAACGCAGCTCTAGGAGGCGGACCGTGTCGAATGCAGAGCACTCGCTCGCTCCTCCGGAGGCTACGAGCGCCTTTCTAGTCCGCTGAGAGCGTGTCTGAACGCTCTAGGGCTCTAGGAAGGCGGACCGTGTCTCTGAACGCAGCTCTAGTCCGTTGACCGTGTTCTGAACGCAGCTCTAGGAGGCGACCGGTGGTTCGAACGCAGCTCTGTGTCCGTTGAACGTGTCTGAGCGCAGCTCTAGGAGGCGGACCGTGCTCCGAACGCCAGCTCTAGGAGGCGGACCGTGTCTCGAACGCAGCTCTAGTCCGCTGGAACGCGGTCTGAACGCTAGCTCTAGAGTGGCGGAACGTGTCTGAACGCAGCTCTAAGCGGGCGGACCGTGTCTCCGAACGCAGCTCTACAGGCGGCGGACCGTGTTCGAACGCAGCTGCCTAGAAGCGGCGGACGGTCCCGAACGCAGCAAGCTCTAGGAGGCGGACCGCGGTTCGAACGCAGCTCTAGAAAGGCGACCTGCGGTTCGAACGCAGCTCGGACCGTGTCTGAACGCAGCTCTAGGAAGGCGGACGTGTCTGAACGCGCAGCTCTAGGCGGCGGACCGCGTGTCGGGAACGCAGCTCAGGAGGCGGACTGCGGTCTCTGAACGCAGCTCTAGGCGGGCGGACCGTGTCTCGAACGCGCAGGCCTCTAGGAGGCGGACAGTGTCCGGAACGCAGCAACTGTGGGAGGGCGACGGTAAGCTCCGGCAGTTTCTGGGAGGCGTGGACCCTGCGAACGAACGCAGCTCTGGCGGCGGTCGTCTGAAACGCAGCTCTGGCCCAGGCGGGCCGTGTCTGAAGCGCAGCTCTAGGAGGCGGACCGTGTCTGAACGCAGCTCTAGGAGGCGGACCGTGTCTGAACGCAGCTCTGAGGCAGCTGTTGGTTCTGGTTCATCAGAAGCTCCAGACCAGTGCGGATACTGGTTCTGATGGTTTACTGGTGCTGGTTGGGAAGCAAGCCAGGCCTACCGGAGGCTCCAGCCAACCAATCAAAGTGTTTCTAACATCCAGCTGACCAATAGGAAGGAAGAACTGGAAAACTGGGAAATGGAAATAAAATGTTTTAAAGATAATCTGTTAAAGTTTGTGGTTGAGAAACCAGTTTGATTGGTTTGCAGGTTTTTCTGCTCCTCGATGGAGGAAGGTTAACATTCTGCCAATCTTCTCCTCCTCAGGCTCTGGCAGTGGGCGGAGTCGGTCCATCGTCCGGGTCCTGGACCGCCAGGAAGACGGTCTGAGGCGTCGGCCTGCGGCGTCTGGATCCAGATGATCAGAACCGATCCAGGATCCACGCGTCTCTCTGCTGCTTCACCGTTTCTGTCCTCGCTCCTCTGGGATCAAGGTGCTGGCACCTGGAGCGCCTCCTCCCAGTGCGTACTGGGACCGAGCGCCTCCTCCCAGTGCATGCTGGGACCGAGCGCCTCCTCCCAGTGCGTGCTGGGACCGAGCGCCTCCTCCCAGTGCGTACTGGGACCGAGCGCCTCCTCCCAGTGCGTGCTGGGACCGAGCGCCTCCTCCCAGTGCGTGCTGGGACCACGTGTTTTTCTATGTCTGTTCTACATAATGGCGCCAGCTGGTCTGCAGGTGGCGCTGCTGTTCACGCTTTTTCTATCTGAATTAAAGAGCTCTACCTGATCCCTGATTGGTCGATTCTTTTCTCAGATTATCTTCAAATTAAAGGTGGTTCAGATTAAATAATCCCAGTTAAGACAAACCACAGATCTGTCTGGTGGTTCTGGTTCCCCTCCTCAGAACCGGGTCAGCAGCTTTCTGTGCTGATCCGGTTCTGGTTCCCCTCCTCAGAACCGGGTCAGCAGCTTTCTGTGCTGATCCGGTTCTGGTTCCCTTCCTCAGAACCGGGTCAGCAGCTTTCTGTGCTGATCCGGTTCTGGTTCCCCTCCTCAGAACCGGGTCAGCAGCTTTCTGTGCTGATCCATGGTTCCTCTGTCAGACAGGAAGCAGCAGGTTTCAACACATCAGCTTTTATTGTCCCACCAGAAAAATGAAGTACAGATCCACACAGACACACACTGGTACCGAACCGGAACGGATCCACGCTGGTACCGAACCGGAACGGATCCACGCTGGTACCGAACCGGAACGGATCCACATGTTGGAACCATCCCTCAGCAGCGAGGGTTCGATTCCAGGTTCCCCACAGATGATTGGGTCCAAAGGCTGCCAGTGTTTGATCCAGACGGTTCTGCTTTGACCCTCCTAAGGTCCGGAAAATAAAACTAAGTGAAGGTTCTGACCCAAACAGTTCAACTATAAAGTTCAGTTTTCTAGACTGGTCCAAACCAAGAAGCAGTTAGAAACTCAATGTGGTTCTTCAACGTTCCATCATGGGTGGAGGTTCTGGAAGGAACCGGGTCTGAGTGGAGGTTCTGGAAGGAACCGGGTCTGAGTGGAGGTTCTGGAAGGAACCGGGTCTGAGTGGAGGTTCTGGAAGGAACCGGGTCTGAGTGGAGGTTCTGGAAGGAACCCGAGGTTCTGGGTGGAGGTTCTGGAAGGAACCGGGTCTGAGTGGAGGTTCTGGAAGGAACCGGGTCGGGTCGATCCTTCGCTTCAGGGACCAGTTTGAACCCAAACATGAAACGGTCCTGGTTCTGGTCCAGCAGCAGAGGGAACCAGTCCAAATGTTAGCTGTTAGCATTAGTGCCCCCTGCTGGTGGTTTGGACCATTACACCTACGATGAAAGGAGACGGTTCTGATCCGCTTTGCAGTCCTGAATACTGTAGTGGTCTGATACAAAAGACATTTATCAAAAGGATGAGCTGCAGAGCGCAGCATCGGTTGCTATGGCAACAGATCAGGACAACAGAGAGGATGATGATGATGATGGAGGCCCGCCTGTGCCGGTCCAAAACTTAAACTAAAATGAGGAAGAGGAGCAGACGCCATGTCCAGGTTAATGATGAAGGAACCTGGTTTCTCTGGTGGTTGTCATGGTTACCGCTCCCCCCGCCCTGACCTGCTGCCGTCTGACAAAGACAGGAAATATAAAAGTGGAGTTTTTCTATTGAGCGGCGTCCGTGGGGCCTCCGTGCTTCTGGCGCGGCGCTGCTGGTTACTTGTGCTCCTTGGTGGGGGCGAAGTAGAGCTCCATGGGTTTGTTGACCTTCCAGTACTTCTCGCTGACCAGCTCCAGGGAGAAGGACCCGTTCAGAACCTGAGAACAGAGGGCAGATTGAGGCGAGGCGCGGCGGCGGGTCGAGGCGCGGAGGGAGGTCGAGGCGCGGCGGCGGTACTCACAGTGAACTGGTTCCCCGCCGTGGGGATGTAGATGGTGTACTGCTTCTCTGACGCCGCCTCCACGTTCACGGGGCTGGCCTCGGCGTTCCTCCTCAGCTCCTCCAGGGCCAGCCGCACCGCCAGGTACTTGGACAGGTGATCCACGGTGGCGTTTCCAGACGTCTTGATGTAGCGAGGAACAAACTCCACACTGCAAAGACAGCCATTGGAAAGCCATCATCAATGGAGCGCTGATTCAACCAGTCACCATGGCAACAGGAAGTGCCTATTTCACCCACTGGATCTATAGATCTTCATGAAGGAATTAAAAAAGGAGAATGTGTTTAATGGACAGAATCAGGCTGGAGCTGCAAAGGAGAGGAAGATGGAGGAGATCGATGCTCCAGGTTTATATGGCAGGCCGTTTCTACATTTAATCAAAGATCTCTATGTTGTTCCGTTTGTAGATCACTAAAATAAGATTCCTTCTGATCAAAATCACACTTCTAGACTAAACTGTAAAAATAGATTTTTTTAATGACAATTTAGCAGCAAAAACAGAATTCTAGAAAGTAAAAAAAAAACAATTTATACCAGTAAAAATTAGGTTTTATATTCCCATGTTTCCACATTTTAAGTGAAACTGAAAATGTTTTATATCTAAAATCCATTTCTTTAAACTTAAGATAAAACAAATGCTGACCAGTAATATTAGGAATATGGAGATCTATAATGAATTTCTAGACATCCAGAATGTTTATTCTAGATTTGGAGAATGTCTTTTTGTTTGAAATTATCATTTACAGAAAAAAAAAAAATTTAATTTGAAAAAAAATGTCAGGATTTTTTTTTCAGATATCAGGAATACATATTCAGTAAAACTAATACATATCAAAATGGCTTGCCATAGCCTGCTGTGACCCGCTCAGATTACGGGTTTATTGGTATTAGATCAATGGATCCATTTAGGTGAAATCGCTTCATCTGCTGTAAAACTAATTAAAAATAAAATGATCTGCATCTCGCTCCAATTAAACTAACCAGAAACCAGTAATCTCCCCATCCTGTCACTGGGAATCTTCTCCTATAAATATTTAATTCTCTGGGAATCAATGCAGATCATTCTTTAATGCGATCGGAGACAGACGACGCTCTGAGTTTACTGGACCAGGTTACTATGGCAACAGAAACAGAGGAGGAGGAAACTCTGTGAAACGGAAAAGTCAGAGTTTTCCTGATTTCAGGTTTAGAAAACGTTAAGTTTCCAGTAAACCTGCTTGGTGAAACGGCGCCCGGGTCCAAACGGCGCTACCAGAGGTGGGCGGTCTGCTGACCTCACCTGTTGTGGGCCTCGTCCTTCTCCATCAGGGTGGGGTGCGGCCTGAACACCAGCTCGATTTCGCTGGCGCCTCTCCTTCGACACACAGAAATTCCTCCCCGCTCTCGCGGCGCTGTCCATGTCCAAAACCGCTGTCACGCTGGTCTTGGTGCGCCTGGATGCTCGGACCCGGGCCCTGGAGGGCGAAACAGAGTGTGATCGGGGAACGGGTCAGGGAGGGTGCGGCGTCACGCCAGGACCTACCTGGTTACTGTGGACGGAGGCGTTGCTGCAGTGGGAGGAGTCTCCGTTGTCCTCGGCTCCGCTGCCGTTCTCCACGGTGTGTCTCTTCCCTCGCTGCAGCCTGCCGGGGACAGAGAGCGTTAGCTGTGTTTATGCTGGACGCTCTGGGCGGGTGGAGGCGCATGGAGGCGGGCGGGGTTACCTGGTCATGGCCTGGATCTTCAGCCCCTCCTCGATGCTGTGGGACAGAGCCTGCTGATTGTTGTGTTTGCTGATGCGAGCCAGAACTCTCTCCTGGTGGGCTTCGTACTCGTCTCTGCTGGGATAGATCTTACCTGGAATCAGACAAACAGGATGTAGCGCCTTCAGCTCAGTAGCCTGATGCATCATGGGATACCATGATCAACAGGAACCTAGATCGGCTGTAACGCCTGATGAGACGAAGCCGTTACGCCTGAACATCAACATCTGACTAATCTGCTTCTCTACTCCATCAATAACGCGCTGAAGTGGCGGTTCCCACCGCTCCCAGTAAGAACTGGAACCAGATCAACTGGTTCCTCTGGAGAAGACTGGAAATAATGGAACCAGAGGGACGTGTTGCATCAAGGTGGATCCACTAAGCAGGGGGTCTACTGATGGGCTCCTGACATGGTGTATACCACACTCTACATGGACCAGAAGAAGGGAATAGAAATAAAATGATAGAGCCGCATGTAGAAGCTAAAGCTGCAGATTATTCAGACCTCCTGCAGGAGGAAGACTGACGACCAATCAGAGGGGAGGATGATGATAGGAACGGAAACTAAAGAGCCCAGAGATGAAAGGTGACGGATCCCAGCATCCATCCCAGTTTGAGCCAGAATGGATTTAATGGGAGACCAAACCATGTAGACCACAAAGAAATCTTCTGGCAGGACGTCCTCTGGACAGAGGAGACAAACATGGAGCTTCATGTCCCTGCTGTGAAACATGGAGGAGGCTCTGTCATGCTGTGGGCTGCTTCATCTGCACGGTGCAATGAAAACTATCATAGAGAGAAATGAGCTGCAGGGTCAGAAAGCCTGGTCACAGCAGGAGGTCAAAGGTCAGAGAGAGGGAAACACTGGTGTGGAGGGGCCCCTAGGGGCCCTGACCTCCATCCTGGGAGGAGCTGAAACAGGAACCGCGGCCTTCAGGTGTTAGACATCAGGCTCCTCCTGTTCCCTGCTCTGATTGGCTGGAACGTTGGTCAGTCAGCTGCCTCCCTGTGATTCTCTGAGGGGTGGGCGGGCGTTGGGGGAGGGTCACAGAGCGCCCTCCTTTTAAACCTGGTTCAGATCTGGTTTCATCCAGTAACGCAGGGGTGGGGTACTCACTGATCAGAGCGCCAAAGTTGGGGTCTGACGCATGCAGCGCAGCTCCTTGGAAACCAGCTTCTTCCTGTGCAGGGAGGTGGGGCACTCTTTGCTTCCTGCAGGGAGAGAGGGCAGTCATCCAGACCCGGCAGCAGATAGATTCCCCTTTCCTGTTCATAACCGTCGGAAACTAGTAAACCCTAAACCCCTAAACCCGGCGGCGTCTCCCCAAACCCGGCGGGCGCTCCCTAAACGCGCCCCTAAAACCCTGGGCGGGCGTTCCTAAACCCGGGGCGGCGCCCCCTAAACTCCGGGCGGGCGTAATTCTAAACTTAAACCCGGGCACCCCAACCCGGGGCGGCGACCCCTAAAACCCCGGGGCGGCACTTAAACCCGGGCGGGCTAATCTCTAAACCCGGCGTAAGCGTCATCTTCTAAACCCGGCGGGCGTCTTCCCTTTAAACCCTGAGGTGTCCCTAAACCCG
>JAGKQL010000056.1:34784494-34822658 GCA_018398635.1 Cyprinodon brontotheroides
AGTTCGGATCAGTTAACCGCGCTGAATTCGGACCGAGTTCGGACCGAATTCGGATCAGTTAACCGTGCTGAATTCGGACCGAGTTCGGATCAGTTAACCGTGCTGAATTCGGACCGAGTTCGGACCGAGTTCGGATCAGTTAACAGCGTTGAGTTCGGACCGAATTCAGATCAGTTAACTGCAAGGAATTCGTAGGGACCGAAAGTTCGGATCAGTTAACCGCGCTGGAGTTCGGGAACAGGTAACCGTGCCGTGTTGAGACCGAGTTCGGATCAGTAAAATGCGGCGTGTTCAGACCCAGCCTGGATTAGTTAACCGTGCCGAGTTTGGTTTTTATGACCATTTCCACATGACGCCACTGCAGCTCTCAAGTCGAGAATTTCGCAAACACAAATGGTGGCACTCGTAACATTCAGGAACTTATGTGCCTGGATAGAGTCCTCAGCCCAAATTTCAATGAGAGTCTCGGTCTCTGCATCATCCCAGATCGCATCGCGCTCTTCTGATGCCACTTGTTGTTAAGAAGCGAAGTAGTTTTTGTCGTGAACAGGAGGTCTGTGAATAACAAAGCCGAACTCAGCTGACTGTAAATAGGAGATGGGGCGGTCTGCTGATGCGCTCTTTGATATCAGAGAACCGAGCCACATATGAACCACACCGAACCGTACCGCTGAACTAGAACCGGTTTAACACGGTTCACCTCTGTCTGGCACGGTCTGGTTCAGTTAGATTCCATTTTCACTCAACAGTTACCATGGTTACCGTGCTATGACCGATCTCTGCACGGTTCCTAAAGGCTAGTCTAAATGGGGCTATAGTGTCCTATGAGGTCATGGAGCTAAGATCAAAAACCGGACAGGATGCGTCCCCGGGTCTCTCCTGGTCAGACCTCATGGGTCTGGGTTAGAGACCCACGGCTTCAAAGTAAAAGACAATAAAACTCCCTGAAAGGGAAAGTCCGTCTCCCTAGGGCCAGATGGGGTCGTCTGGGATCACGCTCCGGCATTTAGATCTCTAAAATGGACGGCAAAGGCCCGATCATGGAAGAGAACCGAATCAATCACAGCTCCTCCGTCATCAGCAGAGCTTCTAAATATCCGCTTAGAAAGTAACCCTGGTCCCAGATGGGCGGAACAAACAGGGTGGAAACATCTCTAGGTTCCAACATGGCCGCCGTGCTGCTGAAGACGCTCCGTCTGCACAGTTAGCAGGAGGAAAGACATCTTTTTCTCTTTTTCGACACTAATCATTGGTCTTTATAGACGGGAAAGTTGCTGGAATCAGCACCTGTGTTCATTCAGTTTAATTTAGTAGAAAAAAATAGATCACAGGAAAGTCATTTCAGACAGTCTGCCACTAAGAAACACTAAAAGAAATAAAAATAAAATCTAGTCATCAACTTATTTCATTAGAGCAAGCAGAGAAAATGAGCTGAGGATCAATCATCCTCTGATAAAGAAAAGGAAGCGGTTTAGTGACTGCCCTGATGTGACGGGGAAGCTGGGAGGATCCAGCTGCCTGAGGCTCCGCCTCCTGATCAGATGCTACCTAATTGATGGTGACCCCCCCCTCCCCCCAGTGGCCCGGGCCATCTGCAAACACCGAACCTTGCAGACCGGCATACTTCAGGCTCTCCCAGCCTGGGATGCTGTAGCAGCCGCCGCCGTCTTCTTGTTCCTCGGCTTCACAGCGAAACAGCAGGATGTTCATGTCTGCGAGCGTCAGCTTGGACATCAGCCTGTGAGAGACAGCGAGAGACTGCTTTACCTGCCAGAAAGGTGGTCTTTACCATGGAAATGCCACAGGAAGAAAACTGATCATCTTTCTATGTATTCAGACCCAGACCTCTGAAGAGCAGAGACCGTGATGGAGTAGATGGTCCTGCTGGTGGCTGCTAGACTGTAGCAGTCTGTCAAACACTGAGTTGCTCCCTTCTATTGGATATGCAGACCCACCATCACCTTGTCAGGTCTACCTGGGCCAGTATCTTATAAGGTAATTATTTATTAGTCTACCAGCTATATAACACCCTGTTCTACCATGGCTGCAGACCACCCCTTACTACTGGCTGTAGACCACCCCTTACTACTGGCTGTAGGCCGCCTCATTTCTACCACAGCTGTAGACCGCCCCGTTCTACCACGGCCGTAGACCAGCCCGTTCTACCAGGGCTGTAGACCACCCCGCTCTACCGGCTGTAGACCACCCAGCTCTACCGGCTGTAGACCACCCAGCTCTACCGGCTGTAGACCACCCAGCTCTACCGAATGTAGACCACCCTGCTCTACCGGCTGTAGTCCACGAATTTTGTACCTGCTTTAGACGGCCCAGTTCTACCACGGCTGTAGACCACCCTGTACTACCAGCTGTAGACTGCCCTGTTCTACCAATGCTGTAGACCGCCCCTTTCTACCATGGCTGTAGACCACTCATTTCTACCGGCTGTAGATCGCCCCATTCTACCACGCCTGTAAATCACCCAATACTACCGACTGAAGACCGCAATGTACACCCGGCTGTAGACAGCCCCATTCTACCGGCTGTGGACCGCCCCGTTCTACGAGCTGTAGACCAACCCCCTGTTCTACTGGCTGTAGACCAACCCCCTGTTCTACTGGCTGTAGACCAACCCCCTGTTCTACCGGCTGTAGTCCACTCCATCCTATCGGCTGTAGACTGCCCTGTTCCACTAACAGAGGGGTAACTCGGTTGGTAGTTTGATCTTTTCAGCATGAAGGCCAGAAACCATGAAACTTTGACTTCTTTCCAGCAGTCTGCTCCTTCTGGCCGTCATAGAATGATGTTCACCCAGAGGACATGTTTCACTGGACAGAGCTTCATTCAGTGGATCGGAAGCAAACAGGAAGTACTCACTGAGCGAGGGGTTTCTGCAGCACCTCTGGGGGGTTTTCATCTGGAACGCTGCCCTTCCTGTACTTGGGGCTGAACTGGGACAAATAAAACCTCAACACGCCCACCAGTTGCTGTGCCTTGGGGTCCAGGCTGACCCTGTTCAGCGTTGAGAAAATAGAGGTTTAGTTAAGGAGGTTCCACGAGGTGGCAGGGACGGCGTTCTGGGAGGTCTACCTGAAGGCGATGACGCTGCCGGGGGTCAGCTTCTGGAACTGGATTCTTTGGATGAACTCTGAGCGGCCTTTCGACGTCACCCCAGCGTGCTTCACCACTGTACTCTCCTGGATCTGGACCCATCAGAACCTTCCATGATGGACATATCCAAACAGCAGTCCCAAAGACCCCCCCCCCTCCTTACCGGTATGTGCTCCTTTATCTCCACGGTGTACTCTGGCATGCCGTTTATATATTTCTCATCCTTCTTATAACTCCCTGCTTCTCTCTCCACCGTTCTCGCCTCCAAAATTATTTCTTCAATCTTACCTGAAGAAATCAAACATTCTAAAAACTTTCTTCTTCTGGGGAAAAAACGTCTACAAAGCAAAGTGTCACCAGTAGGCTAACGGTCCTACCGGGGATGAACATGGGCGGGGCGTCTGGCTCGTAGTGGTGGGTCTTGGGGTTCTTGAAGGCCGTCCTGCTCACGGTCACCACGGACTGGTGCGTGCTGGGGCAGTGCCGGGTGATGGCGACGATGTCCGCGTCCACCTGGTCAACGTAGACCTAAAGGAGGCAGAGCGGTGGACATGAGGCTCTGAGCAGCAGGGTGGGGTCATGCTCAAAGTGCAGAGCTGTACCTGGATGAAGCCCTGGGCCCCCAGCTCCTGGTGCAGCTTGTTGAGAGCCAGTTTCCCAGCGATGATGCCGCTCTGAGGGCCGACTTCCCCTGTGGAGGTGGGGGCGGCAGATGGGTTCCACTTGGGGTAGAAACGCTCCTCCTTCACCACAGAAATCTGCCTCCAACAGACAGGAAAGCAGCTGGTCTCACTGAGGGACTGGTCCAGACCTCACTGGATAAAAGCAGTGACTGACTGGCAGTCACTGGCAGCAGTGCAGACAAATCACCTGATGAGGGACCAGTTCATCGTGGCGCAGCAGGCCATGGACACCTTCTGGTCCAGGGCCGAGCGGAGAAACACAGGCGGAGTGGCGCAGGCGGTCTGAGGCCATCGGACACTCGTTGTCGTGGGTCACATGGCATCGCGTGAGCTGGGCAGGGCCCCCACGGGTTCTCCGCCGTCAGGCGGCCCTCTTCTGGCTGTCTCCAGCTGACATGGCCCGAGTTTCAGGTTCATACGGCTGGCCCCTGATCATTCTGGCTTTGGACCCTGATCATTCTGGCCCCTGGATTCTGGCTTGGGCCCCTGGAGTGACGATTCTGGGAGGAGCCCCTGAGAGGAGGCTGGTCCTGGCCCCTGATCATTCTGGACTGATCACCTGGCCCCTCGGGCATTCTGGCGTTGTCATTCTGGGTCACATCTGGCTTTGGAACATTCTGGCTTTGGCCCCTGATCATTCTGGCTTTGGCCCCTGATCATTCTGGCTTGGGCCGCTGATCATTCTGGCTGGATTTAAGGCCCCCATTCTGGCCCCTGGTCATTCTGGCTTTGGCCCCAGGTCATTCTCCTGGCTTGGCCGTGACGATTGTGGCCTTGGCCCCTGATCATTCTAGCTTGGGCCCTGGTCATTCTGGCTTTGGACCCTGATCATTCGTGGCCCCTGATGTCTGGCCCCTGATCATTCTGGCTTTGGACCCTGACGATTCTGGGGGATCATTCTGGCCCCTGAGTCGTTCAGGCCCACATTCTGGTTTTGGCCCCTGATCATTCTGGCCCCTGATCATCTCTGGCCCCTGATCATTCTGGTCTTTGGCCCCTGATCATTCTGGCTTTGGCCCCTGGTTTTGGCCCCTGGCTGACTTTGGGGCCCCCTGATCATTCTGGCCCCTCATCATTCTTGGCCCCTGATCATCATTCTGGCTTGGGCCCCTGATCATTCTGGCTTGGATCATTCTTTGGCCCCTGATCATTCTGGCTTGGCCCCTGCCCCTGATCATGGGCCCCTGATCATTATGGCTTGGGCCCCTGATCATTCTGGATCATTCTTTGGCCCCTGATCATTCTGGCTTGGGCCCCTGATCATTCTGGCTTTTTGGGTCCCCTGATCATTCTGGCTTTGGCCCCTGATCATTCTGGCTTTGGCCCCTGATCATTCTGGATCATTCTTTGGCCCCTGATCATTCTGGCTTTGGATCATTCTGCTTTGGCCCCCTGATCATTCTGGTTTTGGCCCCTGGTCATTTCTTTGGTTTCTGGCCCCTGGTCATTCTGGCTTTTGGCCCCTGATCATTCTGGCTTTGGGTCATTCTGGCTTTGGCCCCTGATCATTCTGGTTTTGGCCCTGATCATTCTGGTTTTGGCCCCTGGTCATTCTGGATTCCCTGGCCCCTGATCATTCTGGCTTGGGCCCCTGATCATTCTGGCTTGATCATTCTGGCCCCTGATCATTCTGGCGATTTGGCTTTCTCCTTCATTCTGGTTTTGGCCCCTGATCATTCTGGATCATTCTGGCTTTGGCCCTTGGCCTGGTTTTGGTCATTCTGGCTTTGGACCCTGATCATTTGGCCTGGTCATTTCTGGCCCCTGATCAATCTGGCCCCTGGTCATTCTGGCTTTGGACCCTGACGATTTGCCCTGGCCCCTGATCATTCTGGTTTGGCCCCTGATCATTCTGGCCCCTGATCATTCTGGTTTTGGCCCCTGATCATTCTGGCTTGGGCCCCTGATCATTCTGGCTGCCCCTGATCATTCTGGTTTTTCTGGCTTGGGCCCCTGATCATTCTGGCTTTGGCCCCTGATTCTCGCCCCTGCATTCTGGCCCCTTTGGCCCCTGATCATTCTGGCTTGGGCCCCTGATCATTCTGGCTTTTGGGCTTTTGCCCCTGATTCGCTGGTTTTGGCCCCTGATTCTGGCCCTCATTCTGGTTTTGGCCCCCTGATCATTCTGGCCCCTGATCATTCTGGTTTTTGGCCCCTGGTCATTCTGGCTTGGGCCCCTGATCATTCTGGCTTGGGCCCCTGATCGGGTTTTTCTGGCATTCTGGCTTTGGCCCCTGATCATTCTGGTTTTGGCCCCTGGTCATTCATTCTGGTTTTGGCCCCTCGTCATTCTGGTTTTGGCCCCTCATCTTCTGGTTTTGGCCCCTGATCATTCTGGCTTGGGCCCCTGGTCATTCTGGTTTTGGCCCCTGATCATTCTGGTTTTGGCCCCTGATCATTCTGGCTTGGCCCCTGATCATTCTGGTTTTGGCCCCTGATCATTCTGGCTTTGGGCCCCTGATCATTCTGGCTTTGGGCCCCTGATCATTCTGGTTTTGGCCCCTGATCATTCTGGCTTGGCCCCTGATCATTATGGCTTGGGCCCCTGATCATTATGGTTTTGCCCCTGATCATTCTGGCTTTGGCCCCTGATCATTCTGGCTTTGGCCCCTGGATCATTCTGGTTTTGGCCCCTGATCATTCTGGTTTTGGCCCCTGATCATTCTGGTTTTGGCCCCTGATCATTCTGGTTTTGGCCCCTGATCATTCTGGATCATTTTTGGCCCCTTAATGGATCATTTGGCCCCCTGGTCATTCTGCTTAGGGCCCCTGATCACTCTGGCTTGGGCTTCCTGATCATTCCTGGTTTTGGCCCTGATCATTCTGCTGGGTACTTTGGCCCTGATCATTCTGGTTTTGGCCCCTGATCATTCTGGCTTTTGGCCCCTGATCATTCTGGTTTTGGCCCCTGATCATTTTGGTTTTGGCCCCTGATCATTCTGGTTTGGACCCTGATCATTCTGGTTTGGGCCCTGATCATTCTGGTTTTGGCCCCTGATCATTCTGGCTTGGGCCCCTGATCATTCTGGTTTTAAACCTTCTGTCGACGCCTTTATTTTCACCTGTTAGCTTAAAGGAAAGTTAGCTTCTAGAAAAGTCCCTGATCTGTTCAGAGGGTGGGGTCTCCCTGATGGAGAAACAGGGGTTTGTTCCTCTGTGGGTGGGATAGGGGTGAGGATGGGGGTGGAGGTCAGAGGTCATAGGTGACGGTGTGTGCGGCGCGTACCTCGGATGAGCGATGTGATGCCTAGTCTGGTTACAAAGATGTTATCCAGCTCCTCGCTGCCAGTGAACAGCTCAGCAACCACATACAGGCTGGGACACACTCCTCTGGCCACATCCAGCATGAACTACAGACAGCAGCAGCAGGAGGAGCAGGAGGAGCGGAGGTTAAGGAGGTGTTAGCATGCAGGGGAGGAGCAGGCATGGAGACATGCAGAGGGAAGCGGGAGAGACAGCAGAAGAAGAAGAGATGGTTTAGTTGCTGTACCTCTGATCAGGCTGCTGATTCCCAGCCGGTTAACAAACACATTGTCTATGAGCTCGCTGCCTGTGAAGAGCTCCGCTATGACATAGAGGTTGGGCCTGACGCCTCTGGCTGCATCCAGCATGAACTGCAGGAGACCACAGGACAGGGAGACAAAGACAGCTGGATGAGGACGTCCAACTCTGCTGCAGCTTCATCACCTTTCTGATCCACAGCCTCTGGAAAATCCGCCGGATTTTTCTGGAGCCGTTCTAGTTCTATCAGCAACAGGATTTAATCTGGAGCCGTTTCCTGGATTAAATGAAGCAGCTCTACCTTCATCTACTCCATCCGCACCAGATCCCCTGCTCCTGCTAGACAGCCTCATGCTGCCACCACCGTGTTTCACAGAGGGCAGAACATGGGCCCCAGCCAGGGTTAGGGTCTGCAGAACCCTGGGGTCACTGAGGGGTCACCGTCCCTCTGACTGACAGCAGCGTCTCAGCCTAGGCTCCGACTTTTACCATTTCAGTGACTTTTATCAAGCCCATCGCCACGGAAACGCTGTTTTTTTAGAAAAGACTATCAGTTTTTAGATACAACAAATGATATAAATAGAAATATTT
This sequence comes from Cyprinodon brontotheroides, assembly GCA_018398635.1. Classification (NCBI taxonomy): domain Eukaryota; kingdom Metazoa; phylum Chordata; class Actinopteri; order Cyprinodontiformes; family Cyprinodontidae; genus Cyprinodon; species Cyprinodon brontotheroides. Next base: position 34,792,378 of record JAGKQL010000056.1, read on the forward strand.
AACATGGGTGCAGAGGAAGCTGAACTTCCTCGTTTCACTCTGGGATGTGACGAACGTCTCTACCTGCAGCTCATCCCTCCCTCAGCGGCTCGATTGTACGAAGGAAACATGGCCGCCAGAACCAGCTAATCGTTTGCTAACATCCAGATGTTTGCAGATTCTGCAGACGTTAACAGAGAAGGGAGAGAGCCGGAGTCGGCAGAGGCTACTCCATCTGGCTCCGCCCCCTTCAGCTGCTGTGGGTTACTCTGGGTTACCATGACGATACCTCGGCCACATGCAGCGGCGTAGAGTGGCAGTTGTCCAGTCGCACTCCGTGGAAGTACTTGGCTGTGATTTCGGTGTATTTCTGCATGTGCTCCCACAGGTAGGGGCAGTCCTGGGGTCCGTTGCCATAGCGCAGCTTGACGCTGTCCCCCCAGCAGATCAGCTCCCGCCGGAGGTACACGTTGGACCCTAAAGACACGCAGAGACCGTGGTAAACACGCCCCGCTCTAAAGACCGTCTGTCTGCGAGTTCTCCTAGATCTACCTGGCTCAGCAAAGTTGCGCAGCGGGTCGTCGCCCATCACCCAGCCGTTGTGCGCCAGGAAGTGGCACATCTTATCCGGCTGGCTCAGAAAGTCCATCTCCTGCTCTAGAGTCATTTCTGCAAAGGGAAAGGTGAAATACCTGGAGAGACATGAAACCACTGAGAGGTTAGAGGCACTCCTTTGCAGGGCAGACAGTGTGAGCCAAAGGTAAACCAGCGGCCCTCCTACAGAGCAGTGGACAGGCCCCGCCCCCTGGCTGGTACCTGGTAACTAGAGGGTTCTTCCTGGTAACAGGACCCAGTTTGGGGCCGTGGTCAGCCAGACGTTCGTACACTATGTTCCCCACCACACAGTTGACTGCCTGGAAAAACAAAGTCCAGTGAGTTCCTTCCAGCTAGCTAACGGCCCCACCCCTCCCGAAAGTGCAGCCAATCAGCACCACTCCTCACCTGCTCCTGATGCTGGTGTACGATGTGGAACTGTTCCTCATTCAGCTCGGTCAGTCTCCGTTTCAGCCAATCACAGCACTCCTCTATATGCTGAGGGGAGGAGCTGCAACATCAGATAGAAATCACTTCATGTCAGGAGGAACCTTCTAACGCAGGGGGGTCAAACTGGTTCCAGTAAGGGCAGTGTGTAGCACCAGATTCCAGTCATCTCATCAAGTCCTGTTCAGACTGGACGCACTTGATGAGATGACCAGCAGTTAGGAACCAATTAGATGCAACCAGTTAGATGGAACCAGTTAGGTGGAACCAGTTAGGTGGAACCAGTTAGATGGAACCAGTTAGGTGGAACCAGTTAGATGCAACCAGTTAGATGGAACCAGTTAGATGGGAACCAGTTAGATGGAACCAGTTAGATGCAACCAGTTAGATGCAACCAGTTAGATGGGAACCAGTTAGATGCAACCAGTTAGATGGGAACCAGTTAGATGCAACCAGTTAGATGGGAACCAGTTAGATGGGAACCAGTTAGATGGAACCGGTTAGATGGGAACCAGTTAGATGGGAACCGGTTAGATGCAACCAGTTAGATGGGAACCAGTTAGATGGGAACCAGTTAGATGGGAACCAGTTAGATGGGAACCAGTTAGATGGAACCGGTTAGATGGGAACCAGTTAGATGGGAACCGGTTAGATGGGAACCAGTTAGATGGGAACCAGTTAGATGGGAACCAGTTAGATGGGAACCAGTTAGATGGGAACCAGTTAGATGGGAACCAGTTAGATGGGAACCAGTTAGATGGGAACCAGTTAGATGCAACTAGTTAAATGGAACCGGTTAGATGGGAACCAGTTAGATGGGAACCAGTTAGATGGGAACCAGTTAGATGGGAACCAGTTAGATGGGAACCAGTTAGATGCAACCAGTTAAATGGAACCAGTTAGATGGAACCAGTTAGATGCAACTAGTTAAATGGAACCGGTTAGATGGGAACCAGTTAGATGGGAACCAGTTAGATGGGAACCAGTTAGATGGAACCAGTTAGATGGAACCAGTTAGATGGGAACCAGTTAGACTAAAACCAGTAACCTGTGGGACTTTCTGGGACTAACCTGTGAGGAACAAACGTCTCCAAAGCTGAGTCCATGTCCACTGTGTTGCCATAGCGACGGTACTGGGGGTCTTGAATGATCTTCAGTCCTGGTTTTCCTCCAGTCTTACTGGGATCTGGTTTGGACCCTGCAGAGAAACGGTCCGGCTTTAGGTCCTGGAACTCTGAGGAAGAATCCTGAAAAAATCTGACTCCGCCTCCTGATGCCGTGTCATTAAAGGAGCATCAAACCCACCGTTCTGGAGGAGAATCCTGAACTCCTCCACAGCACTTTCCACCTGGACCTGGAAGAACTCCCACAGTTTGATCTGAGGAAAGATGTCCTCCCAGAAGACGCCGCGGAGCACCTGGAGTAGACAGAACAGAACTATTAGCGGTTAGCCTGGCTCAGGAGGAGAGGATCCATGTTTGGCCTTCAGTTCCTCCTTTTGTGGACTCAGACGCTCCAAACATCAGATGATGGACTGCATGGGGACCAACACCGGTAGCTGATGTCGGCCATGAGGACCAACATGGGGACCAACGCCCGTAGCTGATGTCGGCCATGGGGACCAACGCTGGTAGCTGATGTCGGCCATGGGGACCAGCTGATGTCGGCCAGGGGGACCAGCACCGGGCTAGCTGATAGCTGATGTCGGCCATGGGGACCAACACGGTAGCTGATGTCGGCCATGGGGACCAGCACCGGTAGCTGATGTCGGCCATGACCAACGCCGGGGACCAACACGCTGCTAGCTGATGTCGGCCATGATGTCGGCCAGGACCTGGTAGCTGATGTCGGCCATGGGGACCAACGCTGTAGCTGATGTCGGGCCATGGGGACCAACGCCATGGATGGACCAACTGATGTCGCCCGGTAGCTGATGTCGCTGACTAACATGCTGATGTCGGGCCATGGGGACCAACACCGTAGCTGATGCCGCCATGTAGCCGCTAGCTGATGTCGGCCATGGGGACCAACGCCCATGTCGGCCATGGGGACCAACACCGGGATGTCGGCCATGGGGACCAACACCGGTAGCTGATGTCGGCCATGGGGACCAACGCCGGTAGGGACCAACGCCGGTAGCTGATGTGATGTCGGCCGGCCGTCGGCCAGGGACCAACGCTGGTAGCTGATGTCGGCCATCGGCCAGGGGACCAACGCCGGTAGCTGATGTCGGCCATGGGGACCAACACCGGTAGCTGATGTCGGCCATGGGGACCAACGCCGGTAGCTGATCGGCCGGCCATGGGGACCAACGCTGCTAGCTGATGTCGGCCATGGGGACCAACGCCGGTAGCTGATGGGGACCAACGCCGGTCGGCCATGGGGACCAACGCCGGTAGCTGATCGGTCGGCCATGGGGACCAGCTTCAAACCAGTTCTGACACATTTTGGGGACCAGGAATATCTTTTTAGTGTTAATGTGACGTTAGCAGTGAGGTTGGCAGTGGCACGGCTGGAGGCGGGGCTTAAAGCTACAGCTGTCAGTGGATCCATGGAAACGTAACTACTAAATCAAGTTGAATTGATTCAGATTGTAAACCAGCCTGTGAACTTGTGAACCAGGGAACTTGTGAACCAGGGAACTTGTGAACCAGGGAACTTGTGAACTTACGTTGAGGTGGCTCTCACAGGTGATGTCAGCAGAAAGCCCTTTGTCCCGGTAGCGGCCGTCTGCGACCCTGGTGGTCAGGTGCCAGATGGCTCTGTCCAGGAGCCAAGCAGGACGCAGGTGAGGTGAGTTCATCAGGTTATAGCCGCACTCTGGATGCTGCTGGATCCAGACGCTGTTAGCAGCTGCACAGCAACACAGAGAGAAAGAGAGGCTCCATTACTGATCCATAGATCTGCTGCTTTTTCTGATCTCTGCATTAACACATTGCAGGTAAAAGCATTAAAGAGCAGACGGAGTCAGAGCCTGGCGGACCGTAAATGAACCAGTTTGACCTTCAGGATGGATCGTTTTACAGGCTGACCTTTCTGGGAGCGAAGGGGAGAAGACATGATAAGGTTAGAGAAGCACCGGGTGCTAATCTAGGATCACGGTGCTCACTGGTACAGCCAGAGGAAACTAGACAGGAGGAAGGCAGCTAGTCAACGTGGGGAACACATCTCTACGGCAACGGCAGCTTAAAGAAGCAGGTTTATAAACATTTCATTTCTCTGATTTGGACCAGCTGCTCAGAAACTCCAATCAAAAACATCCCAGGAAGCCCAGAAAAGTAAAACACACACCGCCGCTCTGCTCTGAAACACATCATTAATCAATATATAGATCTATCATTTCAGAATCTCCACCTAAACCAACAGCTTCCTGTTTTAGCCATGCAAACCAAAGCTAGCATGCTAAAGGTTGTCCTGCTCGGTACCGGATCCAGTCAGTGGAGACAGCAGGAAGCCTTGGATTCACCAATCCGCTTCCTGACCTCTACTGTCCCATCCATCGGTCCGAGACCTGCTGGTTCTAGATCCGCTCCCACTTCAAGAAATACCTTCTATGAGAATCAGACATACTTCAATAATCCCAGAGGGAAAACACAGCTTCTACTTCCAGTAAAGGACCCGGTGCCTCATGTAGAAAACAGAACCGAGCAAAAGACACCGAGTTGGAACCAAAGAAGCAGTAAAATGAGTCGGTAGGTTTGAAGTGGAGCGTTTAGCCTCATCGGGCCTCTGGAACCAAAGCAGAACCCTCAGAACAGTCAGGTCCAGACCCGTTCAAACAGGTGGTCCTGTTGTTATCCTGCTGGACACAGAAAAAAAACCAGTGGATCTATCAAAGCACGTAGAACCAAATTGCTCAGAGATCCTAAAGAAGATCCGCTGGTTTCCACCAAAACAGGTTAACTGGTTCCCTGCTTCTCCAGCCATAAAACAGGAACTAATTGGTTCTACGGAGAGGGCAGGTCTGATGGACCTCTGCTAGCATCAAATAGCTGGTTCTGGTACCGCTGGCGCCGTTACTGACTCACCAGTGTGATTATACACCACGTCCGTGATGGACACCATGTTCCATTCCGTCCTCAGTTTCTCCACCAGTTCTCCCACGTCCTCCCAGCCGTAGCTCTTCCCTTCTGGACTGAACTCTGGACTGAAGCTCAGCTGGTCGGCTAGCGAGTAACAGGAGCGGGACTCTCCCAGAGTCTGAAGGGGAGTGAAGTGGATCATGTTGTAACCTGGAGGAAAGGCAGAAAGGGTTCAGGACTGGTTCTGGCCCAAAGAGTATACAACAGAACCTGCAGAAACGTATCCATCCAGGACAGAACCAGGCATGGTGCCAGAAACCTCTGACCCAGGCTGCTGGTTCTCTCTCAGATGAAAGCAGACTTTACACGGTAGAACCCAGATTGGGAGTTTATTCTCTGTACAGAAATGCATCAATCAATGTATCAGGGGGACAGGTTCTACAGGAGGCGGGGTTTCCGCAGGGGGACGGGTTTCCACAGGGGGACGGGTTCCACACAGGGGAAGGGTTCCTTGCAGGGGGGGGGTTTCCGCATGAGGGCCGAGGTTTCCAGCAGGGGGACGGGTTTCCACAGGGGAAGAAGAGTTCCACAGGGGAAGCGGGTTTCCCACAGGGGAAAGAGTTCCCACAGGGGGAAGAGTTCCACAGGGGGAAGAGTTCCACAGGGGGCGGGGTTTCCGCAGGGGGAAGGGTTCCGCATGGGGAAGGGTTCCGTAGGGGGCCCGGGTTCGTAGGGGGCCGGGTTCTGCAGGAGGGCGGGTTGCACAGGCCGAGAGGGGTTTCCGCATGGGGAAGGGTTCCGCAGGGGGCCGGGTTGTACAGGGGGCGGGGGTTTCCGCAGGGGGCCGGGTTCACTAGGGGGCCGGGGGTTTCCGCGGGGAAGGGGTTTTAAGCGGGGGGAAGAAGGGTTTCCAGGGGAAGGGTTTCCGCAGGGGATGGGTTCCACAGGGAGGACAGGTTCCGCCAGGGGGGACGGGTTCCTTGCAGGGGGACTGTTCTACAGGAAGGCGGGGTTTCCGCAGGGGGATGGGTTCCACAGAAGGACAGGTTCCACATGGGGACGGGTTCCGCAGGGGGACGGGTTCCACAGGAGGACAGGTTCCACAGGGGGACGGGTTCCGCAGATAGAACCTGTCCCCCTGTGAGAGAACCAGGTGAGGCTCTGTCACCTCATGTCAGCAGAAACTCATTAAAGTCGTATTAAATTTCTCCCTAGAAAACCAGAACCAGTTGAACGGGGAACGTAGATCTCAGTGACCTAGATCACACAGTTTGAGTCATAGAGAAGAGTGAGGTCTAGTTGATCTAAATCTACATTCCACCCACCTGACTCCTTGGCCACTCTCAGCCGGTCTGGCCAGTCTTCCAGGGGTCCCAGGCATTTGGACAGGTAGGTCTGGATGGTGATGCAGTCCAGGGGGAGGACATGGTTGTCTCCTCCCACACGAAGCACGGGGTCCACCACGATGTAGCCTCCTCCTAACCTCTCCACGCCTCTGAGAGGAGGAGCAACACAAACACGCTCAGTCAGATCCCAGCTTCTATGTGTCAGAGATCTAGTCACATCTATGACTCCCCGTCCCACCGAGGAGGAGCAGCTGATCCTCCCCGTCCCACAGAGGAGGAGCGGCTGATCCTCCCCGTCCCACAGAGGAGGAGCGGCCGATCCTCCCCGTCCCACAGAGGAGGAGCGGCCGATCCTCCCCGTCCCACCGAGGAGGAGCGGCTGATCCTCCCCGTCCCACAGAGGAGGAGCGGCTGATCCTCCCACTCCCACAGAGGAGGAGCGGCTGATCCTCCCTTTCCTTTCCTTAGAATCCGTGGATCTTTCCTTGATCAAAGGAAGATATTCAGACTATTTGCCAATAAAATAAAAAGCTTTGATCTTATTTCATCCAATAGAATCGTATAAATAAAGGATATTTATTCTCAGGGTAAAACTGCTCCTTCCTTTGGCAGATTGTCGCATTTATCTGCTCAGATGAAGGTTTGGAACCTGCAGCGGGAATCTGTCCATGGGACGTTCTGACCTTCTCCCAGAGGCTCATGGGTAAGGCTGACCTTTAACCCCTCTACTTTTGAAGCAGGCAGTCCCAGTGAAAGGCTAACAGCTGGTGTAGCTGATAGTCCCCCCCCCCACTTAGAGTGGCCCTCAGCTCTACGAGGAGCAGCTGGGACCAATCAGCATGGCGGCTGGGATCCGACACATTAGCCAATAAGACGATGTTCTGCTCATTGCGAGGCCAAACTCGGCTCTGATTGGTCGCTCTATGAGACGGAGATTCTTACGCGTATCCAAAGTAGTACTGGTAGGATCCGGCCATGTTGAGCTCCAGGGAGCAGAACTTATCGGAGTCATCCTCCCGGCCTGTCGGGTAGTTCCAGGCTAAAACACGGAAGTTGTTTCGGATGAACCTCTGTCCTTCCAGGGGGTAGTTGGTGTGAACGATGACCCGCCTTCCCTGGAGGCTCGGACCCAGACGGAACTGGAGCTCAAAACCTGAGGAGGAGACACAAACACAGCAGAGCTTCAGGAGGAGCAGCATCCCCTGCAGTAGGAGGAGAAGACAACAGCACGTTATTTTATACAGGAACATTCAGCTAGAAAGAAAAGGTTTTATTTATAGAATATACGGTTTTACTGAAGCCGCCGCTACGGTTCAGATTATCAGCCTCACTAGGCGCCATCATGTCCAACATTTACCACTTCCTGTCCGCCTCTAAACCAGCCGCTCCTGGTATGAAGAGATGCTGGGAATCCCACGGCATCTAAAACCAGCCCACTCTGGGCACGCCTAAACTGGACCCTCTTAGTTCAGACTAAATTTAGCTGAAATGTCAGGCAGCCCACGTGCTTCTCACTCAGCTGGAGGCCGTCGCTTCTGTCTGCCACACACTGTGGCTCCGGCTTCATAGCATTCAAGCTAGCCTCGTTAAGCCTCCTGGCAGTCATGGTGACCGCCATGCTTCATCATCTGAGGTCTAAAACAGCTGCTCTGGTCCTAAGGAGCAGTGGGGAATGTTTCTCTAGAGACGCACCGATCCAGTCTTTCCATCCAGGCCGATCCAGAGCTGAGCCCAACATCCCGATCAGCTGCTGAACTCAGGAACTTCCTTCTTGCCTTTTGAGTGAAGGCTTCGGCCTAAACAGGAAGTCAGGACTTGAAGAAGTCCACAAACTGTAGTTAAAAAGCCTTCAGCTGATCCAAAAATGCTGCAGCCAGAGTTCTGATGAAAATGAAAAGAGAGATCATATCTCTCCTATCCTGGCTTCTCTCTTCATTGGCTTCCTGTTAAATCCAAATAGAATTTAAAATCCTCCTTCTCACATATATAAAGCCTTAAATGGCCAAGAAGCTCCATCTGATATCAGAGATCTGATTGTTCCTTATGTTCCTAACAGAGCACTTAAACTCTCAATCTGCAGGTTTACTAGTGGTTCCTAGAATTTCTAAAAGTAGAATGGGAGGCAGATCTTTTTTAGTTATCAGGCTCCTCTCCTGTGGAACCAACTACCAGTTTTAGTCCCGTGAGGCAGACACCCTGTCTACTAAGCATTTTAGGCTAGGCTTAAAACTTTCCTTTTTGATAAAGCTTCTAGTTAGAGTGGCTCAGGTTATCCTGATCTATCTCTATAGTTCTGCTGCTATAGGCTTAGACTGCTGGAGGACATAGGGACCCCTTTTTCATCATTCTGCTTCATTCTATCTCTATTCTCCCACTCTGCAGAATCTATTAGTTCAATCTCTAACGTTCTGCTCTCTCTGCTTTTTTCTCATAGTAGCTTCATCTGGTCTGTTCCTGTTTGGCTGTGATTCCATCCTGGAGAGAAATATCAGCTGTGCTGCTGCCATCAACACCTTTGTTTATAGATGTTGGAGCTTGTACCTGTTTCCAGTGTAGTCCTGTTTCTCCTGACTGTGACTAACTGGATGTGTATCTTCATCCTTCTATGGACTGTGGCCCACAGCTGAGGCCACGGAGCAGATCATTGGGTTTGCCAGATTACTTCAGGTTTAACCCTTGCAGACCCCTGTAGGACCTGCACCTCCTGCTGCTCTCTCTAGTTTGTCTACATCTGGGACCTCCCTGCAGCTTTGCTCTGAGGTAGAACTACTGGAAGAACCTTCAGGTTAGAAATGATGAAGAAGCAGAAGTGTTACCTTGCTCAAGTCTGAACAAAGTTCTCTCCAAGTTTTCCTTTTCGTGCAGCATGAGGACTCGGATCTGCTTGAGGTGCTGAGGCAGCATTATGGGATCTCTCCTGGAGTTGGAGCGAACCCTGGTCTCCTGCGGGGAACAGAGGGACAGGCTCAGACAGGCAAACATCTGAGGAACCATGGAGGGCTGCTTCCTGAGCTCTCAGTGATTTTCCACTAACTGGCAGCAGCTTTGAACGCAACACCAACTTCCCCTCAGGCTGCAATAGTTCAGGCTGATAAACCAGAGGAGTTTATAAACCATCCATCTACTGCTGAAGCCTGCTCATCCATGCAGGGAGGGGAGCCAGAGTACCCAGGGAGAACCCATGCATGCACAGAGAGAACATTCAGAGAAGCAGAACTCCTCTGCAGCAAACGAGGCTCTGATCTCTGCTAGAGAAAATATTTCACCTTTCTTCTCCAGTTGGACGTGAATTCAAACCAGTTCCTGGAAGTGCTACCTACTGGGAGGCCATCAGGCCTGAGACGGCCCAGCTACGGATACCAGAGAGGGACAAACAGAGCAGCCTGAACAGCTGACACGCTGAAGCTAGAACTCACAGAACCTGAAGACAAAACAGGACCGGCGCTGAAGGAGGGAAGCCTGAGCGAAGCAGCAGCAAACATCCCAGAAGCAGAGAGAACGTAGACTTAACTTACCGCCGCATCCGTCATTCACCCGCTACCAGCAGGAGCCTCCAACCGGGAGGGAACCTGGAAGCAGACCATGGTCTGTTGGTAGGATGCCACACGGACCGGACCGGATCACAGCTAACTGGACCAGATCACAGCTTACTGGACTGGATCACAGCTTACTGGACTGGATCACAGCTAAAGCCGGGACCGGATCACAGCCTACTGGACCAGATCACAGATTTTACTGGACCGGATCACAGGTTACTGGACCGGATCACCAGCTAAATGGACCAGATCACAGCCTACTGGACCAGATCACAGGTTACTGGACCGGATCACAGGTTACTGGACCACAGCCTACTGGACCGGATCACAGGATTTACTGGACGGATCACAGCCTACTGGACCGGATCACAGCCTACTGGACCGGATCACAGGTTACTGGACGAGATCACAGAGTTACTGGACACGGATCTGCAGCCTACTGGACCGGATCATCACAGGTTACTGGACCGGATCACAGCTTACTGGACCCGGATCACAGCTAACTGGATCACAGCCTCATTGAACCCGATCACAGCCTACTGACGGATCACAGGTTGCTGGACCGGATCACCACAGACCATCCAGATCCACAGCTTACGTGGACCGATCACAGCAAGTTACTGGGCCGGATCGCCAGCCTAATGCGACGGATCACAGCTAAAGCGGATCACGGGTTACTGGACTGGATCACAGCTGCGGACCGGATCACCTTACGGGACGGATCACAGGTTACTGGACTGGACCCGCAGCAGACTGGTCTGCGCCCAGACCAGAGCGGAACACAGCTAACTGGACCGGATCACAGGTTACTGGACTGGATCACAGGTTACTGGGCGGATCCGGATGCTGGACGGTTACTACAAGGACGGATCATTAGATTTACTGGGCCGGATCACCCAGATTACAGACGGTCACAGGTTACTGAACCCCGGATCACAACTAGCACAGGGCCTACTGGGACTGGGCCCACAGCCTACTGAACGGATCACCGTGGACGGATCACAGGTTACTGGCGGATCAGCAGCTCTGCCAAGACCGATCACGGGTTACTGGGCCGGATCATTAGTTCATCACAGCCCTACTGAACCGATCATGAAGCTAACTGGACCGGATCACAGGTTACTGGACCGATCATGCTTACTGGACCGGATCACAGGTTACTGACGGCCGGATCACAGCCTACCGAATCACAGGGACCGGATCACAGGTTACTGGACGGATCACAGATTACTGGACTGGACCCGCCCGCCAGACCGGACGGAACATAGCTTTGGACCGGATCCACAGGTTACTGACCAGACAGCCTACTGATCACAGCAATCTTGGGATCATTCGTTACTGGACCGGATCACAGGTTACTGGACCGGATCACAGGTTACTGGACCGGATCACAAGCCTACTGGACCGGATCACAGGTTATTGGACTGGACCGCCGCAGACCGGACCGGAACACAGCTAACTGGACCGGATCACAGGTTACTGGACCGGATCACATGTTACTGACCTCACAGAGCTACGGACTGGATCACAGTTGTTGGACCGATCACAGTTACACCGATTGGTTGCTGACCGGACGCGACTGGGATCATGCCATTGGACCGACCGCTGTAGACGTGGAACCACAGTTTAGTGGACCTGACAGTTGAACCCGATCACAGCCTACAGGTTAGAAATGATGAAGAAGCAGAAGTGTTACCTTGCTCAAGTCTGAACAAAGTTCTCTCCAAGTTTTCCTTTTCGTGCAGCATGAGGACTCGGATCTGCTTGAGGTGCTGAGGCAGCATTATGGGATCTCTCCTGGAGTTGGAGCGAACCCTGGTCTCCTGCGGGGAACAGAGGGACAGGCTCAGACAGGCAAACATCTGAGGAACCATGGAGGGCTGCTTCCTGAGCTCTCAGTGATTTTCCACTAACTGGCAGCAGCTTTGAACGCAACACCAACTTCCCCTCAGGCTGCAATAGTTCAGGCTGATAAACCAGAGGAGTTTATAAACCATCCATCTACTGCTGAAGCCTGCTCATCCATGCAGGGAGGGGAGCCAGAGTACCCAGGGAGAACCCATGCATGCACAGAGAGAACATTCAGAGAAGCAGAACTCCTCTGCAGCAAACGAGGCTCTGATCTCTGCTAGAGAAAATATTTCACCTTTCTTCTCCAGTTGGACGTGAATTCAAACCAGTTCCTGGAAGTGCTACCTACTGGGAGGCCATCAGGCCTGAGACGGCCCAGCTACGGATACCAGAGAGGGACAAACAGAGCAGCCTGAACAGCTGACACGCTGAAGCTAGAACTCACAGAACCTGAAGACAAAACAGGACCGGCGCTGAAGGAGGGAAGCCTGAGCGAAGCAGCAGCAAACATCCCAGAAGCAGAGAGAACGTAGACTTAACTTACCGCCGCATCCGTCATTCACCCGCTACCAGCAGGAGCCTCCAACCGGGAGGGAACCTGGAAGCAGACCATGGTCTGTTGGTAGGATGCCACACGGAACCGGACCGGATCACAGCTAACTGGACCAGATCACAGCTTACTGGACTGGATCACAGCTTACTGGACTGGATCACAGCTAAATGGACCGGATCACAGCCTACTGGACCAGATCACAGGTTACTGGACCGGATCACAGGTTACTGGACCGGATCACAGCCTAATGGACCGGATCACAGCCTACTGGACCAGATCACAGGTTACTGGACCGGATCACAGGTTACTGGACCGGATCACAGCCTACTGGACCGGATCACAGGTTACTGACCGATCATTAGCCTACTGACCGATCACAGCCTACTGGACCAGATCACAGGTTACTGGACCGGATCACAGCTAACTGGACCGGATCACAGGTTACTGGGACCGGATCACAGCCTACTGGACCGGATCACAGGTTACCTGGACCGGATCACAGCCTACTGGACCGGATCACAGCTAACTGAACCGGATCACAGCCTATTGAACCCGATCACAGCCTACTGGACCGGATCACAGGTTGCTGGACCGGATCACCACAGACCAGACCAGATCACAGCTTGCTGGACCGGATCACAGGTTACTGGACCGGATCGCAGCCTATTCGACCGGATCACAGCTAAATGGACCGGATCACAGGTTACTGGACTGGATCACAGCTTACCGGACCGGATCACAGGTTACCGGACCGGATCACAGGTTACTGGACTGGACCGCAGCAGACTGGTCTGCCGCAGACCAGACCGGAACACAGCTAACTGGACCGGATCACAGGTTACTGGACTGGATCACAGGTTACTGGACCGGATCACAGGTTACTGGACCGGATCACAGCCTACAAGACCGGATCACAGGTTACTGGACCGGATCACAGGTTACTGGACCGGATCACAGCCTACTGAACCGGATCACAGCTAACTGGACCGGATCACAGGTTACTGGACCGGATCACAGCTTACTGGACCGGATCACAGGTTACTGGACCGGATCACAGGTTACTGGACCGGATCACAGCCTACTGGACCGGATCACAGCTAACTGGACCGGATCACAGGTTACTGGACCGGATCACAGCTTACTGGACCGGATCACAGGTTACTGGACCGGATCACAGCCTACTGAACCGATCACAGGTTACTGGACCGATCACAGCATTGGACTGGACCGGATCACAGGTTACTGGACCGATCACAGGTTACTGGACTGGACCGCAGACAAGACCGGAACGGTCACAGCCAACTGGACCGGATCACAGGTTACTGGCGGACCGGATCACAGCCTACTGAACCGGATCACAGTTAACTGGACCGATCACAGGTAACCTACTGGACCGGATCACAGGTTACTGGACCGGATCACAGGTTACTGGACCGGATCACAGGTTACTGGACCGGATCACAGCCTACTGGACCGGATCACAGGTTATTGGACTGGACCGCCGCAGACCGGACCGGAACACAGCTAACTGGACCGGATCACAGGTTACTGGACCGGATCACATGTTACTGGACCGGATCACAGGTTACGGGACTGGATCACAGCTTGCTGGACCGGATCACAGGTTACTGGACCGGATCACAGGTTACTGGACCGGATCACAGCTTACTGGACCGGATCACAGCTTACTGGACCGGACCGCTGCAGATCGGACCGGACCACAGTTTAGTGGACCTGACTGCTGCAGACTGGACCGGATCACAGCCTACTGGACCGGAACACAGCTTACTGGACCGGAACACAGCTTACTGGACCGGAACACAGCTTACTGGACCGGACTGCCACAGACCAGACCAGATCACAGCCTACTGGACCGGATCACAGGTTACTGGACCGGACCGCAGCAGACTGGAACGGATCACAGCGCTCTAGAATGGACTGCAGTGGCCTGGACCGGACCGCAGCAGACCAGACCAGAACCAGTCTCTTCAGAAAGAACCTGAGGCTTTGTTTCTAAAAGCAGCCCAGCAGAGGTCAAAGGTCACTAATGGAGGCTCTGATCGGGTCCAGGGTTCAGTGGTTTTGCTCAACATGTTTACAGAGAGCTGATAGCACGACGCCACGCATCCTTATATGGGAAACAGTGGAGTTCAGCTAACCAGGGATTGAGACACGCTTGTGCAAAGGTTTCTATGGCGACATGAGGAAGTGGTGTTGCTACAGCTCCCCACCAGCTACAACTACAGGCTGCTACCCAGGGCTGAAGGTGCTGCAGGACAGAGAAGTTTAGTGTTAAATGTAACATAAATCAGATCCTCTCCGATTTGAAGAAAGATTTTTTTCAAATTATTTTGCAAACGTAATGAATTTCCAGCTCTAATAAAAATACACCGTTAGAGCAGATCTACCCACCAGCCCCCTTTCCCCCCTCAGGTCGTCTTTCAGCCTGGAGTGATGGAGAGCTGCCCCTCCTCCACCTGTTTCTGCCTCTACCAGCTTGAAGAGCTACTGAACCTGCTGTATAACCTGGTATATAACCTGCTGTATAACCGGGTATATATTCCATAATCAAACTGCATGCATGTAAAGAAGATCAGATAATAATAATAAAGTTATAAAGGTCATTTTTCTGCAGCAGCTCCAGGATCTGCCTGCTGACCTCAGCAGGAGAAGGTCAGGAGGTCTATTTCTGGAGCCCTGGGGTCTCCTGCTGCATTCCAGCTCCATGCATCCAGTCACTGCGCTCCGAACTCCGCTCACATTCTGCCCCTTTCTACCCTCACCTGCTCCCCGTTCAGCTCACAGCGCAGCTGCGGCCCGTTTTTAACGCTCCCCGGAAATGTTTGTCATTTCTGGGTGATTCGGGTCTGAGGCAGCGGCCCGCTGGAGCCATTTGATCAAAATATGACCGAAAACAGAGGAAGCTGCAGATCCGCACCTCTGCTCAGCAGAACCGGTGCAAAGTTCGGACATGTTGGGTCCAGGTGGCCCACCTCAGCCTGCGGGGTCTTCCCGCATAGAGGACACCGAGCTCTGCGTGAACAGCCTCACCTTTCAGTCAAGGTTAGAGGCGGGGCCTAATGCGGACTAGCAGCCGTTAGCCTGCAGGAGCAGAGGAGATTCAACAGGAGGAAACTTCTCCTCCTCTCCTCCTGCTCTCCTCCTGCTCTCCTCCTGCTCTCCTCCTCAGCATCATGCCCATCAGTGAATACCTGTCAGATGTGTCGAGGATCGCCACAGCCACGGGAGAACAGCCTGCAGAGTGAGCGACCCACCGTGGAAGAGCAGCAGCTGGACAGAGGGGGCGGGGCCTGGGGGGCGGGGTTACCGTAATGCATGGAAGAGGACGGCCTGCTTCTGTTCCTACAGGCTGCAGGGGCTGATAGGAGCGACCAGAGGTGTCCAAAGTATGAGCAAAATTTAAAATCCTACAGTTTAATAAAACTTTTATAGAGGTTAGAGGATCAACTTCAACTTTTTACTCCAGTAAAAGTGTAAAAGTAACATTTATAAAACTACTAAAAGTATAAAAGTCAAAGTAATGCAGGAAAACTGTTAAGCACAGAAGCTTTACTGCTCTACTCTATTAAAGGAACATTTTTCTACAATTCTGGATGAAAACTTCCTTAGACTTCATTTTCTTAGTTTTATAACTAATAGTAAAAGAGTCACATTTAACTTTGCATCATCTTGAAAAACTATTTTTTTGTATGTGGTGAGCAACAGAGTTGGGGCAGCACCGAGGTCCAACCACAAAATATTAATTGTCTGGATGAAACTAATTATTTTTCTAAATACCAACAGGCCATAATGAAAATAAGGTTAAATCTGAAAGCTGTACAAAAGTAAATAAGCATATGTTTGAATGAAAGAAAACTAACAAGTCTTTTTTTTTTAAATGTAAGGAATTGAAGGAAAGAAAAGGTCTAAAAAATAATTACTCCAGTAAAGTATGGATGGCCAACATTTCTACTTAAGGAAAGTGAGAAAGTATTTGTACTTTGTTATTTGACGCCTCTATGAGCAATAATCAGGTTTGTAATGTGGAGACGACGGAAAACAGAAAACAATAAACAGACTGATTAAAACGGATCAGGCTCTGAATTTAATTTAAAACCAGGAAGTGGGAGATACTTTAGAGAACATTTCTGCAACAAGTATTACAGTACAGTAATAACCATCAGGGCCCAGTTCAGTCCCAGTTCAGTCCCAGTAGGGTCCCAGTGCTGTCCCAATTTAGTTCCAGTTCTGTCCCAGTCCTTTCCCACTTCAGTCCCAGTGCTGTCCCAGCTTAGTCCCAGTTCAGGCCCAGTTCTGTGCCAGTTCAATCCCAGTTCAGTCCCAATTCAGTCCCAGTGCTGTCCCAGCTCAGTCCCAGTTCAGGCCCAGTTCTGTGCCAGTTCAATCCCAGTTCAGTCCCACTTCAGTCCCAGTACTGTCCCACCTCAGTCCCAGTACAGTCCCAGTTCTGTTCCAGCTCAATCCCAGTTCAGTCCCACTTCAGTCCCAGTGCTGTCCCAGCTCAGTCCCAGTTCAGGCCCAGTTCTGTGCCAGTTTTAAAGTCACCTCTGAGAGGGACAGGATAGACCACGATGAGTGGGGGGATCAACCGTCCCAGTTCAGCTCCAGTTCAGAACCAGTTTAGCTCCCAGTTCAGTCCCACTTCAGTCCCAGTGCTGTCCCAGCTCAGTCCCAGTTCAGGCCCAGTTCTGTGCCAGTTCAACAGTTCAATCCCCAGTTCAGTCCCACTTCAGTCCCAGTACTGTCCCACCTCAGTCCCAGTACAGTCCCAGTTCTGTTCCAGCTCAATCCCAGTTCAGTCCCACTTCAGTCCCAGTGCTGTCCCAGCTCAGTCCCAGTTCAGGCCCAGTTCTGTGCCAGTTCAATCCCAGTTCAGTCCCACTTCAGTCCCAGTGCTGTCCCACCTCAGTCCCAGTACAGTCCCAGTTCTGTTCCAGCTCAATCCCAGTTCAGTCCCACTTCAGTCCCAGTGCTGTCCCAGCTCAGTCCCAGTTCAGGCCCAGTTCTGTGCCAGTTCAATCCCAGTTCAGTCCCACTTCAGTCCCAGTGCTGTCCCAGCTCAGTCCCAGTTCAGGCCCAGTTCTGTGCCAGTTCAATCCCAGTTCAGTCCCACTTCAGTCCCAGTACTGTCCCACCTCAGTCCCAGTACAGTCCCAGTTCTGTTCCAGCTCAATCCCAGTTCAGTCCCACTTCAGTCCCAGTGCTGTCCCAGCTCAGTCCCAGTTCAGGCCCAGTTCTGTGCCAGTTCAATCCCAGTTCAGTCCCACTTCAGTCCCAGTGCTGTCCCAGCTCAGTCCCAGTTCAGGCCCAGTTCTGTGCCAGTTCAATCCCAGTTAAGTCTGACACCTGCTGGACATCTAAAGTTACTACAGGCAGCCTCTCTGACCTGAACTGACTCTGATTGGATGATGTAGATGTCATTTAATCCATTGCTTTCTATAATGGATTATTTCATATCTTCATTTAACTTGAAAATATGTTTGATATTTTTAGATTCAATGTAGAAAATGATAAATCTATTCCAGAGATGATATTCAGTGTTTTCTGCATATTCACATGACCTTTAACCTTTACTAAAGAGTAGAAACAGAGGAATATTTCTTAGCTACTGTGTAAAAGTAACATCAAGCATCATCTTAACTCTAACCCCTACGACAGCGGTGTTGAGATTTTATATTTTCCTATTCCCAGCCAGCTGGGAATTTATGTTTCCTGATACTTTAAGATGTTTATAGAGGTCCCTGGTAGGGGGGGTAAATATCTTATTATATTGTTTATGACACACAGCCCTACTAACTGCAAAAGTTGGAACAATAGGATGAAAGAGTGATTCGAAGCCTAATCAATATGGTCAAACAGTTAATTCTGCACAAACATGGAATAAATTACCACAACAAAATATAAGATTTTATTAACAACAATTCAGCCCAAGTCAAACATATTTCAGTTAAAAACTCTTAACTAAGACCAGTAAAACTCCAACTAAACTAAAACTAACTACTATGTACAAAGAGGAAGGGAAACGTGGTTGACCATATTACAGCTTAAGATGGATTCTGTGTTTGAAAACCAAAGTTTATCTTGAAGAATTTGGGTTATGATCAAATTATCCATCCATCTTCTCTCCACTTATCCGGGTCGCTCAAGGGCAGCAGCTTAAGAAGGGGAGGCCCCGGGTTCCCTCTCCCCAGCCACATCTTCCAGCTCTTCAGGAGGAACCCCAAGGCGTTCCCAGGCCAGCCGAGAAACATAGTCTCTCCAGCGTGTCCTGGGTCTCCCCCGGGGCCTCCCCCCGGTGGGACGTGCCCGGAACACCTCACCAGGGAGGCGTCCAGGAGGCATCCTAAACAGATGCCCAAGCCACCTCAACTGGCTCCTCTCGACGTGGAGGAGCAGCGGCTCTACTCCCAGTCCCTCCCGGATGACCGAGCTTCTCACCCTATCTCTAAGGGAGAGCCCAGCCACCCTACGGAGGAAACCCATTTCGGCCGCTTTTATCCGCGATCTCGTTCTTTCGGTCATGACCCAGGATCAAATTAGCTTTTCACTAATTTAGAGAAATTGGAATGTTTTCAGACCAATTCACAATGCAAATCCATGAGGTGAATAAAACATTATTTGGCCAAATAATGTTTTATTGAATGATTTGCTTAATCAGGAACCAAAAACCTTTAGCTAAATGATTCTTTACCCTCTTTGAAATAGCTAGCAGCGAATAGACATCAGGATTCCACTAAATGACTCTTGGTCAGACTTGCTAATGGAAATGTAATGAACATCTGAGGAACACATAAACACTAATGTTATATCAGTGTTTAAATCATCAGTGAATAAAGCTTCTCCAAGCTTCAGCAACAGCTCAACACATGTTTCTGTAGCATAGCATAGCATAGTGTAGCATGCAGTCCATTGTGTTAGCGTTGTCTTTACTATTCAGTAAACATGTTGTTTGTTCTGTCCTTAATCAGGCCAGATCTACAAACCTTTTTTTCCATATCCAGTTGGACAGCTTGAGTTTCATCCAGTTGCATCTTAGCAGTCAGGCCAGGCTGTCTCTCTGTCTCAGTGGCTCACCGCAGGGGTCCGCTTGGTCTCAGTGGTTCATCAAGGTATGCTTGTCATCCAGTCTGGCTCTGTAAGTTCTGAAATGCAAGAGAAATGTGTTGCAAAAGGTCTGTTTTGCAGCAGATTGTTTCTGAAAGGTTCTGACTTATCCTCAAGGATTCTGGAGATCTGGGTCTTTCCGCTCCGACAGGATCCAGACCCCAGCTCCATGGGCAAGGGAGAGGAGGCAAAGAGAGAGAGTCCTCTGTGGTTTTGTCTGCTCTCACAGAGAGGGGGGTGGTTGGTCACACCTCTGTGGGAGTTCATGTGACTGGCCTGTGGAGGCGTTGTCTGAAAAGGGGGGGGGTTGGAGAGATCTTAGAGCTGTTCAATCACCAAAGCTGCATTTCCTTCTCTGGCCATCATGTCAAGATGAAACATGTACACTGGTTCCCAATGTCCAACAACCATGATCATGACATATGGCACAATAGGGGGGGACAGAGTGGTCAGTAGTCCCAGGCCCAGGAGAGGGGGGGGGCACAATGGACCCTCTGACCATTAAAAATACAGGCAGAAGTAATTTTTCACAAAATATTTGTGACAAGAATATTTAATATGAAAGTAACTTAATATATAAATATATCGCCATTAGTCATATGTATTGTTTTCTTTAAATAAGGGGCCATTAGAACTCCCCCCACCCAACTTAAAATGGTTTGACCAGGACAACAGTGGGCTGCAAATGTTAAAGTTTGTTTGGCTGCAAACTAAGAATGTCAAGTTTTCAGAAAAAAAGAGAAAAAGGGAAGATGACACCAAAGGCTTGATGGATTATAGGAGAAAATAAAAAATAAAGTGAGGATGAGTCTGGAACAGGTCCAGGAACGGGAACAGGTCCAGGAACGGAACTGCAGAAGAATGACGAACATTCAGAGACAGCGAAGAAGCATTTATCAATGGGATTTTTAAGTATAGCATCCGCTAGCTAGTGTAAGGGAGAAACCTGCTATCAAAACTTTTGTTTCTAGATGTTGGAGCTTGGCCTGTTTTCCAGTGTAGTCCTGTTTCTCTGACTGTGACTAACTGGATGTGCTCTCTTCATCCTCTGACATGGGAGCTGGCTCGGAGCTCGTCTGGAGGAGGGGCTTGCTGGCTCAGAGACGAATCACGCCGTTCATTTCAATGAACCGTCACAACGGTGACTGATTCTGATGGAGTGAATGTTTGTAATGACAAACAGGAAGCCTTTCTCAGGGATGGAAAATGAAATGCCAGCGGATTCAGAGGACAGAGAATCTAAACTATTCTACCTCCAACAATGGAAGGGATTAATTTTAGGGACTGGCTGATATAAAGCAGGTCACAAAAGGCCATAGTTTGCCTGCTCTGCTTGCTGTTCTCCTGTGAAGAAGATTAAAGATCAAATAGTGCACCTAATTCAATAGATGATATGAAAATATCAAACATTAAGTACAGAAAGCTTTATGAAAGATTTCCAGGGCATGAAAGAAGCCGTGCAGACAAAAATTGTTATTGGAAATGGAAGAAGGTGAACATTCTGGTCCTCTAGAGAATGTCCTTTGTCCATGAGGTGTAGATGGACAGCAGAGTCTTGTCCGTTGTTAGGAATCCAGTTTGTATGTTTTCTCCCTCCACCACCAGATGGTGCCCCGTCCTTGTTGGCCCTCCCTGCACACCAGCAGGCTCGCTTGGATCATCATCTGGAGTAGAGTATTTGAGCAGTGGGCTGCCACTACCTCGACGCCCAGAGTGTTTGCCAGTTTTGGGTACTCTAGCCAAGCTGTAAGTTTAGTTTCGAGTCTAATCTGACCCTATTGTTTCTCATGAGCCATAATAACTTTGTTTTTGTCTTTGCCTTTCGGCAGGAAGCCTTCCTGTGTAACTGGATGCCTGGCCTTCTCCCGCTTGGAAGGATTTAACTGAGTCTCACACTGAGCAGGGGAAAAACTTCCAATATGTGTTGTTCAAGTCCCTTTCGGAAATCCTCAAGTGACAGTCCGGGCTCCATTGCTCCTCAGGGGTCCAACAAATGTCTACCTGTCTTCTTCCCCGTTTCCAACGAAGTTCCCTCTTCTTGATAAAACTCTTAAACGTGACTGTCCAAGGATAAACTAGGAACCCTCAAACGCATAGTCCCGGCCCCATAGTAATTAGGAGTATTTTCCGACAGCTCCTGAACTGATCACTGTGATCTCCTCGCCAGACTCCAGAGTTCCAGATCCAACTCCTGTACAATCTCCTCAATAAATCTGTTAAACTTTTCCACTGGTTCGCTGAGTGGTTCTCTGCTTGTGGGTCAGATCTCTTAAATCGATCATGACAGTCATGAAGGAAGCCATCTTTGTTAAGAGAGAAAAAACAGCCTTAAACAGAGAAGGAGGACTCAGGTTCAGCGATACAGTTGATTCCTTCTTCCCACCATCATGATCCTCGTCGCCATTCAGGGGACCAAAACATCTCACTGGGTCAGCCAGGCCAATGACCCTAACGACCCCCCTTTCAGAGGCATAGGCCAGTATCGGGTATTACAGGCTAACAAAAACCACAAGCGACTCCCCATTCCAAAGGGGGGGACCCGTTCATCCGTTTCTATTTGCATGTTTTCTAAACTAAAACCAGGCTTTGTTGGGCTGCTGGATAAAACCTGGAACTAAACGCTATTTCTGACATTTTGGATTGAAAAATCTTCCTGGATGGAAGAGAAACGTCTTCAGACTTGGAAACAAAGTCCAGNTTCCTGGATGGAAGAGAAACGTCTTCAGACTTGGAAACAAAGTCCAGTGGATTGATTTTAACTGTTTTGGAATGACAGTGACCTGGATGAGCCTCCCCAGCATATAAACACAGACAGATTGATCGTATGTTTGGTTGTTTTTCTCTGAGCAGCAGCCTCCTCACGGCTCTCAGCTCCATCCTTGAAGTAAAAAAGGAAAGACAGAATAAAGCAAATCCTCCAAATGATTGGATGAAATCGTCACAGATGACAGATGTGCTTGACTTGTGTAACAGTGGCTGCATGGCTGTGTGGGTGTAAGTGACAGAGGGAGAGCAGGAGGCGGAGCCAGATTATTGTGTGTGCCTGTATCCATCCTATAAGTGTTTCCGTGGGAGCGTGTCACGCTAAACACATGTGTGTGCAGCAAGTGTCGCCAAAGCTGCTGTTTCCTGATTGGCTGCTGCCTCCACCATGCAGTAGGCGCCCTGCTGACACTGAGATTGGTGTATGAGAGCCAAGGAGCCGCAGAGAGGGGGAACATTACAGGAAAAACAGGAGAAATTCAATCAGAAAGCAGATCCCTCCTACTTAGAGCCAGGTGAACTCAGTCATCTGCTGCAACAGCAGGTAAGACGCCTCCTTATGACCTCCATGTTTTTCCTGATTAGAAAGTTGGTCCTGTCTACTTAAATCAACAGCATTCTGGCTGTACCAATGACAGTCAGTAACATGTTAGATAAACATCCTTGGAGATGTTAGATAGGGATGGTTTGGTGTAAAAAGAGTTTTAAAGTGTTTTTAATGATCCGTCTCGGGGCTGAAAGCAAAGCGGAACATCTGGAGATGACAAACGTTCTGTTTCATTTTCACGGCTGCCATCAGTTTCTATTTAAAGTGCTTCATTTAATTAGTGTCAACAGTTCTAACAGAAAAGGATCCCAAGTCTTCTACGACTCACATTAGTCTGCCAGAGAAACGTTTCAATGACTCATTAAACTGTAGACATTTTAAAATAGAAAACTGTTCAGGGATGGAGGACAGGATTTGGTTTGTATTTAGTGAAATATCCAGAGCTGTGTGACTAGATGAGGTTGTCCTGAAGCTTTCCTCACAGAGCGGACAGTTGTTCCTTCTGCTCCACAGGAATATGATTGATCTGAAAATGTGTCGTTGATCAGTGTTTCCTCCTCTCATCCAGATGGACAAAAATAAACTTTATTTATCTGACAACAAAGAAGAAGAAAGAACCAGAATTCAGGACAAATATCAGGTATGAAGCACCTGACTGTGACTCTTACAGGTAAAAATGAGTCAGAGCCAAATAAAGAAATCCACAGATTGGATCTAAGCTACAATCAAGCAGCAAAAACTACCCGAAAAGAGACAATTTAAGAGCGAATGAAATCCATCTACAGACCAAGAGTTTGTAGAAAGGATTCCTGGGTAGAAGAAGGAACCCAGAGTGACAGACGGGATGTTTTCTGCTGCATTGATTGGAAACGCAGTGGATTTAACCAACAGGATGAATCGTTATGAGCTTCTGCCTTTATGAAGAACAAGGTCACAGGGACCCCCCCCATCCCAAAAGCACACACCTCAACACGTGATGTCACTTTGTCCTTGTGTGGGGACTTTCCACTGACACCCATTCATTTCTATGGTCTAACCCAGACCCTAAACCTAAACTCACTCCTGAACCTCACCCTGAGAAGAGACCTTCTCCTCATGGGGGCCAGTCGTTGGTCCCCATAAGTAGCTATAAGTCCCCAAACCGAGCCTGTTTCTGGGAAAAGGTCCCCACAAGGGAACAAATCCATGGGCACAGTGTTTGAATTCCACCAGCTGTTACCAAACTCTACAGAGACGATCAATAAAGCCAGGCACCCTGCAGTCATGTAGACTGACTGTCACTGCTCTTAGTCCGTCACATCTAAACCTCATCAGCTTTTCTTTTAGAACAAATCTGCAACAGTCCAACACCGAGCCAAAAATTCTGCGTTTTTCAACCAGTTCTATTAAAATTTTGAGAATTGTTCTGGTTCAGATCATTTAGAAAAAGGGAAGAAAGCTTAAAGATGAAAGGAACACTCACTGGCATCAATCTAAGGACCACCAGAGCATTCTAGGTCCTGAGGCTCCAGTAGACCACCAGAGCATTCTAGGTCCTGAGGCTCCAGTAGACCACCAGAGCATTCTAGGTCCTGAGGCTCCAGTAGACCACCAGAGCATTCTAGGTCCTGAGGCTCCAGTAGACCACCAGAGCATTCCTAGGTCCTGAGGCTCCAGTAGACCTCCAGAGCATTCTAGGTTCAGTAGCTCCACCAGAGCATTCTAGCATCCTGAGGCTCCAGTAGACCACCAGAGCATTCTAGGTCCTGAGGCTCCAGTAGACCACCAGAGCATTCTAGGTCCAGTAGACCACCAGAGCATTCTAGGTCCTGAGGCTCCAGTAGACCACTAGAGCATTCTAGGTCCTGAGGCTCCAGTAGACCACCAGAGCATTCTAGGTCCTGAGGCTCCAGTAGACCACCAGAGCATTCTAGGTCCAGTAGACCACCAGAGCATTCTAGGTCCAGTAGACCACTAGAGCATTCTAGGTCCTGAGGCTCCAGTAGACCACCAGAGCATTCTAGGTCCTGAGGCTCCAGTAGACCACCAGAGCATTCTAGGTCCAGTAGACCACTAGAGCATTCTAGGTCCTGAGGCTCCAGTAGACCACCAGAGCATTCTAGGTCCAGTAGACCACCAGAGCAGTCTAGGTCCTGAGACTCCAGTAGACCACCAGAGCATTCTAGGTCCTGAGGCTCTCCAGTAGACCACCAGAGCATTCTAGGTCCAGTAGACCACCAGAGCATTCTAGGTCCTGAGGCTCCAGTAGACCACCAGAGCGTTCTAGGTCCAGTAGACCACCAGAGCATTTAGGTCCTGAGACCCAGCTGACCACCCTCAGAGCATTCCTAGGGTCATGAGGCCCAGTAGACCACCAGAGCATTCTAGGTCCAGTAGACCACCAGAGCATTCTAGGTCCAGTAGACCACCAGAGCATTCTAGGTCCAGTAGACCACCAGAGCATTCTAGGTCCTGAGGCTCCAGTAGACCACCAGAGCATTCTAGGTCCTGAGGCTCCAGTAGACCACCATGACGTCTCTACTAATTTTAGACCATGGAACAAACCAAGCCTAAAGAAGGTTCTAAGACTCCAGTCTGTACGAATGTTAGATAACTGGTCAGAACCAGGACTGACTGGGCCTTTGGCCTTTTCACAGTTTTACTTGAACTACAAAGAATCTGTTTAGCTTCAGCTGTACTGAGGCAGGCTAACAGGCTAACAACAGGCTAACAGGCTAACAGGGCGGGTGGATTATTTCATAAAATCAATATCAGTGAACTATTTCCCTGCTTGTTGTTCTGTAGCCCACAGAAGGAAAACTTCCCTTCCTTTGTTCAAGAACTGCCTTCCATATAAAAAGCACTGATGTTGATCTAACAGGCCGGTCATATATGACGCCATACGGGCGACGGTGGCCGGGATGTAGGTGTTTGCCCTGAAATCGGCGGTTGATGGTTCTCGCTCCTGACTGACATTCACTGTCGTTTTGGGCAAGACACTTCCACCTGCATTGTCTACTGATGGTGGTCAGAGGGTGGCGCCAGTGTACGGCAGCCCCGCTTCTGTCAGTGTAGCTGTGGCTACAATGTAGCTTGCCCCCATCAGTGAATGGGTGAATGAATGTAGTGTAAAGCGCTTTGGTCAAGTTTCCTGGCTTGAATAAAGGCGCTATATAAGTACAGGACATTTACCATTTGACATGTTTAACATGAGGTCCAGATTATCTGCCTCCTTCATCCCAAGTTTTTCTCTACATGGATCTTTCTCTTTCCTCCCTTTAAATCATTGGTTCTTTATTCCTAATGTTGGGAGCAGATTGCTGCCAGATTAAAGCCTCAGCGATGACATCAGCGCTCCGCTTCCTCGCTGGTTTAATAATGATTTTCTGACTGAAGGTCAAATCTGGCATCTACTAAACAAACGCATCACAGAAACCAGCCTGCTGGCTGTTTGGACGGCGCTCTGCTTTAATCATTTGATGCTGTCCTCATCCCACACCTGAACACACGCAGCTTGCTCTATAGATATAGAGATATAGATATACTACAATCAGACCATGACTTAAAGCTACCTTCAGCAAGAATTTCTGTCTTTCAATGTAAAAATTACAATATTGGAAAAAGAGCAGATAGACTTAGAGAACTTTTATTGTCCAAAATGTCTACGTCATTTCATGTTGTTTAACCAGAGTGTATAAAAAATAACATTTAATTTAGGAAAAAGCTTTCAGAATATTTCCTTTCCATAAAGTGCAGCAGTGATCAAATGTAAACAGAGAAGAAATTAGTAGAGAATGATAATTTTCTATGAGGAAATCAATTGTTTAACAAATCAAACTTCAGTCTTTCTGCTAGTTGCTGATATCATCAAAACACGAATAACTAGGAGAGATTTGTTTGATCTATTAAGCCAACTGCAAGTAGAAATTTAACGCTTCATCCATCATAAAGCTTGGGGTCTGTAGATTGATCATACAGGCAGTCTTTCCTAGAAGGAACAAGAACAGCCTGGTCAGATCTTGATCTTCTACCAGTCTGCTGTGAGAGAATCTGATCTCTGTCTCCATCGTAATTAATTAAGGTGGTAATTGAGTGGTGGTGAGTGGTGAAAGGTAAGGTGGGTGGTAAGTGCGCCAGTTAAGCGGGAAAAATTGGCAAGGTGGTGTAAGGTGGGTAAAAAGATTGAAATTGGCGAAATTGAGGTGGCGGGTGAGTGAGGTGAAATACAGGTAAGGTAAGGTGGTGTGAGGTGGCTGGTGGGTGTAATGGTGGGTGGTGGTGGTGAATTAATTGAATTGAAATTGAAATGAGATACGTGGGTGGGTGGTGAATTGGTGGTGGGTGAATTAGGTGGTGGGGTAATTAAATGAGGTCCATAGTAGGTACTTAAGGTAAAATAGTAGTAGATGCATGCATGCTCATACTCAAGTAGTAAATTAAATGATAAAAAGCCAGGTGGTGGTGGGCGTGGTGAGGTGGGTGAAGGTGAGATTGAAATTGGCCAGGGTGGGAATTGGGTGGTGAATTGGTAGTAATTGGGTGAATTGAATTGAGATTTAAATGTTGCAGATGAGTCTCTCTGCGTACTCACACCAATAACTGTGTGCTATAGTTAGTAAGGTAAGGTAGTGGTAGTGGAGGTAAGCGGTGGCAGGTGAATTGAGGTAAAATTGAGTGGGTGAGTGGGTGTAAGTGGAGTGTAGTGGAGTGGGTATGGTGTATGAATTGACCCTTTGGATTAAATCAATATTCTACTTGGAAATTAAATTAAGTCATATTTATCATCATCCTCATCCTGCATCCTCCCCTCATCCTCATCCTCATCATCATCATCATCATCATCATCATCATCATCAGATCTCAAGCAGCTGATAAAGAAGGCCAGCTTTGTTCTAGGAACTCCTCTAGAACCTCTGAAGATGAAGAAGATGATGGACAGCAGTGAGCATCATCTTCATCAGACAGTTAGACACCAACAGAGGGTCTTCAGTCAGAGGATTTTCCAGTGCTGATTAAACGCAGACCTCTGCAGGAGATCCCTCCTGCCTTTCTGCAAAATGTAATTTCTTTTTGGCATTAATGACGTTTTTCTGAATTTAATTCTTTATTCAGGTTTTACTTTAGCAACATCCTGCAAACAGTGAGGGACTATAGCTGCACCCAAGGAAAGGTTTAATGGATGGAGCGGTGATGGAGCAGTGATGGAGCAGTGATGGAGCAGTGATGGAGCGGTGATAGTGCAGTGATGGAGCAGTGATGGTGGGTGGAGCAGTGATGGAGCAGTGATGGTGGGTGGAGCACGTGATGGAGCAGGGATGGAGCGGTATTGGTGGGTGGGCAGCAGTGATAGAGGCAATGATGGAGCAGTGACGCTCAGAGCAGTGATGATGGAGCGGTGATGGTGGGTGCTTGGAGCAGTGATGGAGCAGTGATGATGGGTGGGTGCTGATGATGGAACGGTGATGGAGCAGTGATGGTGGGTGGAACAGTGTTATGGTGGGTGGAGCAATGACGGAGCGGTGATGGAACAATGATGGAGCGGTGATAGAGCGGTGATGGAGCGTGATGATGGAGCGGTGATGGGGGTGTAGCGGTGATGAGACATTACGATAGAGCGGTGATGGAACACGGTATGGGGAGGGGTGTATGAGTGATGGAGCAGTGATGGAGCAGTGATGGAGACAGTGATGGTGGGTGGAGCAGTGATGGAGCAGTGATGGAGCAGTGATGGAGCAGTGATGGTGGGTGGAGCAGGAACATAGACCAGCTGCCAATTTATCTCTCATCCTTTCTGCTCTAATTCACCTACAGCTGAGCAGCACAGAGTCGATACACCCCCCCTCCCCACCCTATCCCCGCCTCCCTTGCATTAAGCAAGCGCGCGCGGCGTCAGCCGGAAGCTTCACGTGCGTCCTCACTCGCGCCAGCAGTAGCCACCCTGGCTGCTCGCTGCCGGCAGGAGGAGAGGGAGGGAGAGGACTGCGCGCGCCGCGGCCGCCTGGAGATGATTTCTTTCTGGCTGCTGTGCTGGAAGCTGCTGGTATGTTGATCCAGAACCGGGGGGTGGGCGAAGGGCGATGATGATGATGATGATGATGATGATGATGATGATGATGATGATGATGATCGCTGCTTTTCCCGGTTTCCCGATGCGCCCTTATGTAACAGAGACCGGATCTATGAGCAAACAGCTGACTCCAATAGAGGAAGACATAGAATAGAATAGAGTAGCATAGAATGGAATAGAATATGGAAAAGAATGGAAAAGAGTAGAATAGCGCAGAATAGAATGGAATAGAGTAGAATAGAATAGAACGGAATAGAATAGAGTAGAATAAAATAGAGTAGAATAGAATACAAAAGAATAGAATGGTTAGATGGTTCTACAAGGCGTATCACCATCATTGATGGAATTCCAGCTCTAAAGTCATTTTCTGGAGGCAAAATGCAGATGAAAAAAGTCAGAGTAGTTCTGTGTATGTTTATTGGAGCAGCTCCCAACACCATCAGAATGTAGCAGATAAACAGCTCTATGTGAAGAGGATCTGGAGGTTAGCGGAGCTAAGCCAGGTGGGGCTACCTGGAAGTAATTGGGGAAAATTAGCTCCTTGAATTGATCATCAGTGTGTGAATGGGTGAATGAATGTAAAGCGCTTTGGTCAAATCTCCTGACTTGAATAAAGGCGCTATATAAGTACAGGACATTTACCATTTACCATGATCCCAAGCTAAGTTAATTCCTTCCACCTGCTTAGCTCCGCCCAGTTTCATCTGCTCCACCTTTTCCAGCTCCTATTTAAAATGCCTGTTTCCAGCCATCAGTGCCAGATTATTCGAGCTGAGTGTGAGAGTTATCTAGCGCAGCGGTCCCCAACCTTTTGTGCATCACAGACCGCTAAATGTCAGACAATATTTTCACGGACCGGCCGGGGGGGGGGTGGGGGGGGGGGGGGCTGTAGGGGTGTCGGGGGGTTGGGATGGAATAAATAAGATCAAGTACAATGATACGACTGGCATAAAATACAAACAGCATAAAAATAAAAAAACATGCCGGTCCCATCGTGGCGTGATCGCAGACAATAACAGACAAAGTGTGCTGATGTCCAGTCTGCTCCGTAGCTTTGTTTTGTTACCGCAGAAAATCCCGCTTCGCTAAGATAGGATGTTATAGATAGGATGAGTCTTGAACTGAATTAACCTGAGTCAAGAGGCACAGATGCACCGACTGATGTAATTGGGAGAGAATACCCCAATTTTTTATATTTTTCAAAATAAAACATCACTCAGACTCTGATCGTCGATAAATTATATATACATTATATATATATATATATATATACATTATACTTTTTTCCGTGCGGGCCGGTACCAAATGACCGATGGACTGGTACCGGTCCGCGGCCCGGTGGTTGGGGACCGCTGATCCAGCGTACCCTGTTGTGTTTTGACTTCCTGATCCTGACCTGTTTCTGCCTCTGGATCACTCAGTTTATGTTCCAGTCTGTTCCAGTCTGTTTCTGTCTGTTCCAGTCTGTTCCA